>CAWUFW010024695.1:0-56311 GCA_963921515.1 Calotriton arnoldi | reverse complement strand
GGGAGCTGGCGTCGGACAGCGGTGCGAGTCAGAGCGGTGCGTCGCAGACGTGCGAGCGGTGCCCCAAATGCGGTGCGGTCACGACTCTTGAGCCAGTTGCAGAGACCGCGTCGGTCGGGTCCGGTTGGTTCAGTGAAGCGATGCGATGCGAACTGCGGTGCCCACAGGTCACGGTGCAAGCAGCGGCTCGATGTTGGCGGCGTCGGACGTCGCCCACGGTGAGACCAGGGTTGCGATGCGAAGCGGGGAGATGCGGTCTGCGGTGCAAACAGGTCACCGGCCAGGGATGGTTTCGGTTGACGGAGTCGGTTGCAGTTCCCTTCCTCTGTGGCAACTGAAACAGAGTTCCAGCAGCGGTACCCAGAGGCTTGTGAAGTCTTTGTAGTCCCTGAGACTTCTTAACAGGAGGCCAGCTCGGTTCCAGGCCCTTGGAGATACTCAGCACAAGTTGGTAGAAAGTTCAGTCCAGTCCTTTCACTGCCCAAGGCAGAAGCAGCAGCTGCAGGCCAACCCAACAAAGCAACAACACAGCAAAGGGGCAGTACTCCTCCTGGCAGCTCTTCCAGCTCTTCGTCTTGGCAGGTTCCTTGATTCCAGCGAGATCTAAATTCATGGGGTCAGGGCCCCAATATTTATATCCCAAATTCCTTTGTTCTCTGAAGGCAGAGAGGCCTTTGCCTAGTCCAAACCAGTTCTGGAGCACTTTGTTGACAAGTCTCCGTCCCTTCTTTCAGTGAGTAGGTCAGGGACATCAGACGCACCATAGGAGGTGGAGCCAGCATTGTGGAGGGAAGGCACTGTCCTATTCAGGGCCCAGGTGCGACCCCTCCCACCCATCTACATGTAGATCTTGCTATCCAGCCCTGTGCTGACTCACCCTGTCTCCGGGCATCCCCCAGCCCCTGTCACTCATACTCCAGACAAGGAATACACAACCTCGCAGAGGTAGGCTTGGATGGTTAGACAAGAAAATACCCACTTTCTAAAAGTGGTATTTTCAAACACAGAATGTTAAAACCAACTTCACTAAAAGATGCATTTTATCATTCTGAGTCCAGGCATACTAAACTCGAATTTCTACCATGTTCCCGGGGTCAGTTAGGATTATCAGCTGTAATAATCAAAACTGCCCGTTCTGGCCTAGGGGGAACAGGTAGCCTTGCAATAGTGAAAAACGAAGTAGGCTGTAATTCACTATCAGGACATGCCACACACACCAGGGCATGTCCTACCTTTCGCATACAACGCACCCTGCCCACAGGGGTACCTTGGGCCTACCTTAGGGGTGACTAACATGTAGCAAAGGGAAGGTTTAGGGACTTGCAAGTGTGTGCCCTTGCCAAGTCGACAGGGCAGCCCCATGCTGCACACAGGCTCTGCGTTGGCAGGCCCGAGTTACACTTTACGGGCTGTTTGCGTGGGTGGCACAATCCAGTGCTGCAGCCCACCAACAGCATTTGGTCTATAGGCCCTGGCACTCGCAGTGCACTTTACAAGGGACTGACACATAAACCAAATAGGCCAATCATGGAAACACCAATCCATAACACATTTTATACAGGAGCACTTGCGCTTTCCCACTGGACAGCAGTGAGGAAAGCGCGCGGAATCATTACACCAGCAAAAACAGAGTCAAAACCGGGAGGTCAGAAAGCAAAAAGTCAGGGGAAACACGCCAAAAGATGCCAAGTCTAACACTGAGTATATGAAGAAGGCATCCAAAAACCTTGAGGCTAGCCAGGAATTGCAAAAGGCCTGGCATGACCAAAAGGCTGTTTTGACTGTGTATCAGCCAGGACAGAAGGTGTGGGTGTTGGAGCCTGTGACCCCAGCAGCACTCCAAGACAAGTGGAGTGGACCCCATACCATCATTGAGCAGAAGGGAGAGGTTACCTACCTGGTGGGCCTTGGTACTCCCAGGAGCCCCCACAGGATGCTCCATGTGAACAGGCTCAAGCCATATGTGGACAGGGCAGACATGGGCTTGCTCATGGCTACTGATGAGGGACAGGAGGAAGAGAGTGATCTACTCCCTGACCTGCTCTCACAGAACCCTGATGATGGTTCAGTTGATGGTGTAGCCTTGGTAGGCAGCCTCACTGACCAGCAGAAAACTGATTGCAGGAAGGTCCTCAATCAGTATAGACATATGTTTTCACTGACTCCAAGTCAGACTACCTGGTGCACCCATGACGTGGACACAGGTGACAGTCTGCCTGTTAAAAATAAGATTTACAGGCAACCTGATCATGTCAGGGACTGTATCAGGACTGAAGTCCAGAAAATGTTGGAACTGGGAGTAATTGAACCCTCAGATAGCCCTTGGGCTAGTCCAGTAGTCCTAGTACCAAAACCTCACACCCAGGGTGGTAAGAGAGAGATGAGGTTCTGTGTGGACTACAGGGGTCTCAATGCAGTCACTAGGACTGATGCCCATCCAATACCCAGGGCAGATGAACTTATAGATACTTTGGCCTCTGCCAAGTTTCTGAGTACATTTGACCTGACAGCTGGTTACTGGCAAATCAGATTAGCTGAGGATGCAAAACCAAAAACAGCATTTTCAACCCCTAGTGGGCACTACCAATTTGTGGTGATGCCCTTTGGCTTGAAGAATGCACCTGCCACTTTTCAAAGGTAGGTGAACAAAGTCCTTACAGGTCTGGAAGCCTATAGTGCAGCTTATCTAGATGATATTGCTCTCTTTAGCTCCACCTGGGAGGATCACCTGGTCCACCTGAGAAATGTTTTAGAGGCCCTGCAAAAAGCAGGCCTCACTATCAAGGCCACCAAGTGCCAGATAGGGCAGAGTAAGGTTGTGTACCTGGGCCACCTTGTGGGTGGAGGCCAGGTTCAACCATTGGAGAGCAAAATCCAGACCATCCTGGACTGGGTTGCTCCCACTACCCACACTCAGGTCAGAGCTTTCTTGGGCCTGACTGGGTACTACAGGAGGTTTGTCAAAGGATATGGATCCATAGTGACCCCTTTGAATGACTTAACTTCCAAAAGAATGCCTAAGAAAGTTCAGTGGACAGTTAGCTGTCAAAAGGCATTTGATGACCTGAAGCAGGCCATGTGCACTGCTCCCATTCTGCAAAGTCCTGATTATTCCAAACAATTCATTGTTCAAACTGATGCATCTGAATTGGGGGTAGGGGCTGTGTTATCACAATTGAATGAAGAGGGTCAGGATCAGCCAGTAGCTTTCATAAGCAGAAGGTTGACCCCCAGAGAGAAACGTTGGTCAGCCATTGAGAAGGAAGCCTTTGCTGTGGGTTGGGCTCTGAAGAAGCTGAGGCCATACTTGTTTGGCACTCACTTCATTGTTCAGACAGACCATAAGCCCCTCTTATGGCTAAAACAGATGAAGGGTGAAAACCCTAAACTTTTGAGGTGGTCTATTTCCCTACATGGGATGGACTATACAGTGGAACATAGACCTGGGAGTAACCATGCCAATGCAGATGGACTCTCCAGATATTTCCACTTAGAACATGAAGACTCAACTGGTCAAGGTTAAATTAATGTCCTTACGTTTGGGGGGGCTGTGTAGGAGAGTAGGATCTCCTTCTTATAGTTACCCCCACTTTTTGCTGATGTCTCACTGTTTTTGGCCTAGTCTGACTGGGATCCTGCTATTCAGGACCCCAGTCTATCTGCTTTCTCCTGTAAATTGCAATACATGTACCTTAGGTACACTCCAGATTGGATACTGGGGTACCCTTATAAGTCCCTAGTATATGGTACACCATGTACCCAGGGCATAGGTACCCCAGAGTCCTCCCGGGGCTGAAGCATGTATTTTGCCACCCCTGAGAGGCCATTCAAAATGACACCACAGGTCTGCTACTGCAGCCTGTGTAAGGTGGTGCATGCACCCCTTACTGGAGATATAGGTTCACTACATCCCTTCTAAATCACTACTATCAGTCACCCCTATGGCAGGCCTTATCAATCCTGAAGGCAGGGTGCTGGGTTTTATGTGAGAGGGTGCCCCTGCATGAGTAGGGCCCCTCTGCAGCCTTCGGAATCCATTCCCCGGGGTTGTCTGTGATGCAGCCAAACCATATATACTTAAGTGCATTATAACCTTGCGGTAAATGCTAACTTTAAAACGGCTGCTTAGAAACATGTCGTGTTTCGTGTCAAACACCTTGGACTCATATCTCCACACCAGTAACTGGTGTGGGAGGTATGATTCCACCCTTGTAGAACCACTACTATGGGTCACCGGTCTACCCGGTACAAGCTTTCTCGACCTGGGCAGCACAAAATGGATGCTGCCAGCCACAGACACGAGTCTGCCCTCCTGCTGCTGAGCCGAGCTCGAGCAGAGGAAGGCCTGACAATAGGTTTCCTGTCACAGGGAGGTGTGACCACGTCCCAGACAGGCTTTAGTGTATTGGGGCTGGGTGGGTGCACTCTTAGAGTGCCAGAAAGTCTGCACTGGGGGCACATTTGGTGTCCCCGTGCATAGTCCAGCTAGAACCAGTTCTGGGAGCCGTTGGCTCCTGCTCTGGCATGAAACTGGACAAAGGACATGGGTGTAGCCACCCCTCTGTCCTGCCCCTTCCCTAGGAGGGTCCCCAGAGTCAGTCCAACCCCTTCCCATGGGTATAAAGTGGGAAACCTGATACCAGGACCTTAGATTATACCTGGACAAGACTCTGCAAAGAAACCAAGTACTTCGACGGTCTACACTTCGCTGGACGACAGAAGAATCTCCCTTGGAGTAAAGGAGTTACTCCCCTGCAGCAGCAGGCACCTAAGCACTCCTGACTGGTTTGCATCTCCCAAGCTCCTGCGGACTCCGAAGATTTCTGAAATACAGGAGGTGGGTTCCCTAACGTCCCTGAGGTTGATCTGACCTCTCAGCAACTCTGATACCAGTATCCCTCGTGGAGACCGTGCAACCCGAACCCCTGTGCACCGTGTACATTTGCAGCAGTATATGCTTTTTGGCAATACCTGAGGCTGAGCTTTGGACTACGTGTAGTCCCAACCCCGAGCATCATTTGCACCAAAGATATCCGGCCTCCACTCTTCGAGTGCTCTGTGGGCTGGCACTTTGTACATTCGCTCGAGGTCACCTCGCGATCCCTGGTCCATTGACTGGTGGGTCCTGGCGAGGGTCACCTTGATTCTTCTTGGGCTTCCCTGGTTGCTCCAGATGTGCCCTGACTCTCCATTGCTTGGAGAGTCCCCTGGACCTTGCTGGTCCACACCGTAACCTGTTTCCTCTGTCTGCGTGGGTTGCCGTTGCCAAGGCTTGTTGGTGCTCCAGCCGGACACTGACCCCTCAGCTCTCGACATCCTTCGTGGGACAGCTCACCTCCGGACCCTGGTTGTCATCAACGTCTCCTGGTTCCAGTGGCTGCAGAGACAAACACTCTTTCTCTTCACCTGAAGCACCCGACATCGGTGGGCATTCGACTATCGAGCCCCTGGTCACCTGAAGTGACCCAGACTGTGTCCCCTCTGCTTTCAGGTTCTTCACATCTCGAATCCAGGCTTGGATTTCACTGGACACTCTTCGCCTTCCTGGCAGCCGTACTTTCTTGTAGTCCTCCATTGAAAACGACGGAGGTTTCCGACACCACTTGACCCCTATGCACCCGGCTCCTCTGGGATAGGTAACTCGGGTACTTCGGAACTCACAAGGGTGCTGGCCTTAGAACCTCTTGTGTTCCAAAGGGATTGCTTGAAGTCCTCCTACAAGTGTCCTTAAATTGTAATTTTCCAACCGCGACTTTCCCATAGAGTTGCACGGAACACGCAGTTGTGTTCCCACACTGCACCCATCCTACGTGGGCTCCCTGTGTCACTCCTCTGGGTGGTTCCTTGGGGTCCCAGCGATTCTCCGTGCTCTAGGCACTGTGTCTATTGAAGTCGTTGTTGTTATACCATTTTTTTAGTATATGGTTCGGTCTCCCCCTGGAGCCCATTTATATTTTGCTACTTACGTACGTTCTATTGATTAAGTATTGTGTGCTTTATGTTCTAATCTCATGTCGAGATTAGTAGAGAGTGTTTTAGTAATAAATACATATTTTTACATAACACTTGTGTGGTTCTCCTTTCATTTGGTCATTCAAGAAGTGAGATTCTGGTAAAACAAGCTGCTTTACATTCCTTCAAGATTAAGCCTGAAGGCTGCTCTCCATAGCTACCACTAGGATAGCTTTCATAAAGGTTATCTTTGACCTCATACATCATAAGGGTCGTGTGGCCTGGTACAAGGTGCCCACTTTAACTAGTGGACAGCATATACCAACCCACCTTCTCACATCAGTCACCATCCTGCAAACCCTATTTCACTAACCACCACCAGCTCGTTTTCATAGGAAGCACAAGATCAGCACTGTTGTCCTCTTTGTTGGGTACCTCAGGGCACTGTACTCTCTCGCATAATTTTCTAACTCGACATGGAACCACTTGGGTTTGTTCTTACTGACAGCAACATCAAAATCCACCAATTTGCTGAAGACAACTCTACCTCAAAATCATCTCAATCAATCACTTACAGGGATGCAATCTCAAACTCATCCAGGCCTGTATATCAGCTATCCATTTAACTACCTGAATGTCAATCTATCAAAGACCGAGGGGCATATTATCAACGAGGCGATAAACAATAATCTCCGCTTTTGCGTCCGTTTTCTGACGAAAAGCGGCGATAATTTTATTGCCTAATCAGCAAGGTCACGCTATCGCGTGAATCCTTGCATTATCGCTCTTTCTCTCAACGCCCATCTTTGCATCTCTAATGAGATGCAAAGTGAGCGTTACTAGGCGTACCTCGGATGGACTACGTTGCAAATATCGCTGATGTTCACATCGCGATATTTACAAGGCAGCCCACATGATTTTAGCAGAGGTTAGATTTTGGCGAAAACAGCCGTTTCGCCAAAATCTAACGTCTGCTAAAATGCTGACTTAGCCATCCCTAACATAGGGGTGGATTCTGCTGATACGACCACAGGGTCGTATCAGCAAGAGTATCGCTGCTTTGCAGGGAACATCGCTGGAAAACCAGCGATGTTCCCTGCAAACGAGCGATAACCTCGCTATCTCTGGATTTTATCGCCCTGGAGAAACGCGTTGTTAATAACGCGCTACCAGGGCAATAAATTCCAGAGATAGCCTGCGATAACAAAATTATCGCTAGCCGTTGATAATATGCCCCCAAATTCCTCCTGTTCACCTACAATGCAAAATAGTGTCAGATTCTAGCCTTCCTATCCAACTTAAAGCTAGATGGCTTCACCCCAGGTTAACCAATGCTATGTCACTCTCATTCACCATGGACACTGACCTCTTATTTAGATACCACGGGGCAGATTTACAAGCCCATTGCATAATTTTTGCGCCACTGTTGAGTCACTTTTTGCGACGCAGCGGCAGCGTAAAAATGCGGCTCCATTTACAACGTGACGCATCTAGGGAGATGCGTCACGTTGTAAAGCTCTGCGTCACATTATACCTGCGCCAGGTATAATGTATGCAGGGTGGGCGTTCCAACGCAAAAAAGCCTCGTAGCAGTGACGCAGTGAAATCTACAAGATTTCACTGCTCCACTTCTAGGACGCCACTGCATCAAATTCTTACGCCTGCTTGAAGCAGGCGTAAGGAGTGACGCAGCACAACAAGGATAGGCCTCCCCCTGCATTGCTGGAGTTGCGTCGTGCTTGCGACACAACTCCAGCAACGTGTGACTTTTGCGTCAACAGATGCGTCAGGATTTCTGGCGCATCTGTCAATCCTTGCGCCGTGGTGCGCCGTATTGTAAATACGGCGCATCAATAGTGGCGCAAGGGTTTCTCAGGGTGGCACAGGGAAAGTGACGCATCTTTACAGATGCGTCACTTTCTTGTAAATCTGCCCCCACATTACCAGGAACACCAAGACAGGATGGTACCAACTCTTCCTCCTGAAAAAAAGTAAACATTCCCTTCCAAAGTCCTGGTTCTCTCTCACCTGGATGTGGTGCTCAATCGGCTCACATACACTGCACTAGCACCCCTGAAAGACACACCACATGCAGTAGCACAGCTTATCCTGATCTGACATATTACACCTACTTTAGAGGAACTACACTGGCTCTGATCCAGGCCTGTGTTGTGTTCAAAACATGCAGCATCACTAATAAGGCCCTCAGGGGCAAGACTGTGTTCTACTTGGCCAACAAACTAACTATCTTAAGAGGACAGCACCAGACTTGGGGGGGCAGAGCTTGCCTTGCTCCACGATGGCCTCAGGTTAGCTGAGCTCTGCAAGCCCGGCAACAATCCTGCACAATCCTGCTTCCCAATTGGGAATAAATTACCCTGTGATCGCTAAACGGACTCTCCTGTCTTCCCTGCAGTGCCTCACGAGGTATTTACCGTCCGCCTTACTTGAGAGAGGCCGGCGTTCGAGGCGGCAGCGGGGCGTGTGTGGAGCCCTGCACGGAGAGTGCAGATCGCCTGCGGGCTCTCCAGTTAGCTGTGCGGCCCAGTCTAGGCTGTGTGCGGCTTACCAGGGCCCTAGAGAGCATCAGGAGAGGCGGGCTCCGCTTCGCCAGAGCTGGCACCAAAGATCGCTGGTCCAGACGAGAGAGGGAGGGCCGTGCGCACTGGACGGGGTGCGGCCCCCTGTGCCTGCCGGGGGCATCCGGGGCCTCTCCTGCGCCTACTCAGAAACTGGCACTGCTGAGCCCCTACGGTGGTGAATGACCTGGGGGCAGCGGCGGGGGGCCGGGCGGCCGTCGCAGCCGGGGAGCGCACCGATACAGATACTGGATGCGAGCGGTGAGGCCGGGAGAGAGCGGCCAGTGCCCGGGGCATTGGGGGGCCTACCACGCCTTGTCTACGAGATTCTGGGCCCTCGTACATTGGTTAATCGAGCCTCGGGCGTTTAAATCCCTGCACAACACCAATTTGAGGAGAGAAAGCCCATAACTTTGTGCCTTGTGGGCCCCAGAGAAAAACGGAGAGGAGTATAGCAACTTCTCTAGTCATTACCAGGCCATACAACATATCGGGTGGTGGATAACCTGGAATATAGCCTGCTCTGACTGGAGGGGGAACTGAAGGGGCACTGAAACCACACGGGGGACCGGTGGTGGGCCCTGGGGTTCCCTCACAGTGATTAGCAGCTTAGGAGTCACAACACATAGACAATCACCTAGGCAGCTGGTGAGTGGCCACAGCGGAACCCTTTAAGAACAGTGAGCCTGGGGGGTGGGGTCCCTACCTGGTTCCCCCCTCGGGGGCGTTTAAATCCCTGCGCAACACCAATTTGAGGAGAGAAAGCCCATAACTTTGTGCCTTGTGGGCCCCAGAGAAAAACAGAGAGGAGTATAGCAATTGCTCTAGTCATTACCAGGCTATACAACAAACCGGGTGGTGGAGAACCCGGAATACAGCGTGCTCTGACTGAAGGGGCACTGAAACCACACAGGGGACCGGTGGTGGGACCTGGGGTTCCCTCACAGTGATTAGCAGCTTAGGAGTCACAGCACAAAGACCATCACCTAGGCAGCTGGTGAGTGGCCACAGAGGAACCGTGAGCCTGGGGGTGGGGTCCCTACCTGATTCCCCCCCCCCACTGCGAGTGGTCCCCCTTTGGACTGAAACTGAAAGCAGCAGAACTACGACCGGGGTATACAATGGAATCCGGCTGATCTGCCCCACACCCAATCTCGCCGCCCAACTGCTCTGTACCGAAAGTAGACACCAGCACGAAGGAGTGACAATGGGCAGAACTGAAACATCACAGTCCAAGCTGCAATTTGAACCAAGGAAAACATCCAGACAGCAAGACATTGAAAAAAAAGCGTTAGAATCCGGATCGGAGCATGGCAACTCGCCACGGAACCACTGACTTGAAGCAAATCCTAGCTGCTATGCAACACAGCTTGAATAAAATAGACGGGAAAATTGATGCACTAGCATACCACATGGACAGAATGTCCAAGCGACTCGACAAGCATACGGAGCGCCTGGATGCTGTTAAGCAAAGAGTGTCTGAGGCCGAGGATGCACTCAGTGCAGACTCACAGTCACAAACAAAAATGGAGAAGCTTCTACGGAGTGTCCAAGCTAAGGTGGAGGACTTGGAGGCACGCTCAAGGCGCAATAATATCCGCAAAGTTGGAATTCCAGAGTCCACGAATATCACAAACATGGAGCATTATGTGGAACAATTATTGGCCCACTATTGGGCAGGGAGAAATTCTCAAACATGTTTGTGGTAGAGCGCGCACATAGATCAGTGGCTCTGAGACCAGCCCCAGGCGTGTCGCCGCGTCCCATCATTGCGAAGCTCCTTTATTACAGGGACTGTGACATGGCCCTCCGTAAAGCCAGAGAACTACAGGAACTGTGACATGAAGATATGAATATCTCCATTTACCCTGACTTTGCACAGCAAGTGCAGGAGGCCCGGTGTCTGTTTGCTCCAGCGAAGAGAAGGCTGCGAGAGTTGCGCTTAGATTATAATATGATATACCCTGCAAAGCTTTGAGTAATGGTAGAGGGGACACTGCATGTCTTTTCTGACCCTAAGCAGGTACTGCACTTTATAAAAAAGCTTTATGGCGCAGCACATAAGAAGGGCTCCTCTAACCCACAACTCAAAAAGGAGGGAGGTGTGTCAGAGCATGAAGATTAGCACAGCGGCTGGTTCTATCAAAGGGCACAGGAAAGAACAGAATTCAATAGGGACTTGGTGCCAGAAAACGAATCACACGTGGCATGCATAGCTGGCTCGATGACGGTCACACGATGAGCTCTTGAGAAAGGACATAACTATCTGAACAGGGTGACTATACAGGATGGTAAACTGAACCCCTGCCTAATATGTGACTTTAAAATAAAAAAGTGCAGTAGCTGAGGTATCAGCGGAAGGGGGACCGCGGGTGGTTCTCCTTTGCTTAAGCTGGTGCCGGCCCCATCTTAGTCAAGAAATAGCTTGCCACAAAATAGGCTACTGGCGGGAGTGCTGTCATCCTAATGAAAGGTGGGAAACATTTTCTTATATACACTAAAAGGTATATCCGGGCTGCGGAGTTTTCTGATGCCGGCAACATCCGCCCTCAAGTGTGATCCACACTGGGTCAGTAATGTTTTCGTTGCTGAATGTGTTATTAGATGGTTTGCTCTGGGAGGGGGGTGGGCGAATAGTCGATTATGCAAAGTTTGGGGCCGCATAGCGTGGGAGGAGGGAAGGTGGGTGTTGTATATTAAAGCTGTTAATGTTGTGGCATGGCAGGCAATTACTTGGTGGTACATCCTGAAGCGCACATGGACACATAGCAAGAGGCACCTTAGAGATGGCAAAAATAGAGGTGAAACATAAGACGAGTAATAGAGTACGATTCCTGACCTGGAATGTTAGAGGACTAAATGAGCATAGGAAAACTCGGAAAGTTATAGCATACCTTAAACTTAAACGACATAAGGTCGATATTGCTATGCTCCAAGAGACCCATCCGGCCCCTAATAGCAAAATGCTTTCATATAGATACCTACAAGGTATTGTTCACTCGGAAGGCTTTACATCACATGCTAAGGGAGTTCTTATATGGCTTAATCCGAAATCTGGCGTTACGCTGCAATATTTACAACTAGATTCTAATGGTAGGTACTTTATTGCTAAATGCCACAAAGTAGGACAGGCAGTCACATTAGTCAATGTATATGGCCCTAATTATGATGACCCGAAATTTTACCAGGCATTGGCTCACTATTATTGCAAGAAGAACGTTCTCCTATAATATGGGGAATTGGGGTGATTTTAATTGCATATTAAACCCAGACAAAGACATATCAAAAGGTCCCCCTCACCGCCAAGCAGCGGCAGCTGGCGCGATAGCAGAGAACAATTAGGCCTCATAGATGTTTGGAGGCAGCGTTCCCCCAGATACTGCAGGATTCCCTAATTGCTCAGCTAGTTGTGATACACATACCCGTATAGATTTCTGGCTGATCTCCAGGAGCCTGTTCCCACTGGTTGCCACCTGCGACACACTGCCCAGAACATATTCCGATCACTCGCCGGTTACCTTAGAGATAGACTTGTGTGTGGGGACAGCCGCTCCCTTCCTATGGAGATTCCCCTCGTACTCTTTGATGGACCTGGTTTTTAAATCAGAAATGGCACAGTTGATTGAGGCATTTTTTAAAACAAATATAGGCTCAGTAGACAGCTTTGCCACGGTATGGGAAACGTTTAAGGTATACGTCAGGGGTATGACAATTTCCAAACACGCGGGGGTACTCCGGGCATTAAGAGATACGTTATGAAGGCTAGAGAGGGAGATAGCAAGCCTAGAACAAGCCCACCAGTGAACTGGGGATACCAAACTCCTAGAAGATATTAAAAAGGTTCTAGAGGAATACCTCGACACTGCGGATGGTGAGGTGAAACACCTGGGTAAATACGCGCCGGCCAGAGTCTACGGGGAGGGAGAACTCCCAGGTGCTACGCTAGCATGACTCATATGACCTAAAAGAGAGGCAGTGGTGATTTTAGATGAGGCAGGACACAAACTTACCTCTCCCATGGCTGTGGCCGGCAGGTTCCATAGATATTTTTCCGAATTATATACCAGTAAGACGACTGCTGACGAAGAAGCAATCCCACACTATCTAGAGCACATACAAATGACATGGCTCACCAATGCCCATAGGGAACACCTTATGGCCCCGCTTAATCCTAGTGAAATCCGAGGCGCCCTCAAAACGATGCATACAGACAGTGCCCCTGGGATGGACGGCCTCACAGTCACGTTCTATAAGGCCTTTCAGGAATTACTCATCCCACACTTAATGACCCTGTATGAGGAGATGGTTCAGAATGGGGAGATGCCCCCTACCATGAGGGAGGCACTGATCATTACACTCTTGAAGCCTGGTAAGCCCCCAGATGTCTGTTCCTCATACAGACCACTGTCACTTTTAAATGTAGACACAAAGATTTTTGCCAAAATTCTGGCGAACCACCTGTCACCCATAATCCCTCTAGTAGTAAAACCGGAACAGGCTGGCTTTGTCCCCGGACGAAATATTACTTATAATCTTTGCACTATCTTCAGAACCATCCAAAGGATAGACCCAGCAGTCAAAGCCGCGGCAGTGTTCCTGGATGCTGAAAAGGCGTTTGACTCGGTGGAGTGGGCATTCATGAAAGGAGTCCTAAATAGGGTGGGGAGGTGTTCCTACAATTGGTCATGATGCTTTACACAGCGCCGAGGGCAAGAGTGCGGGTGGGCAGCACCGTCACCAGCCCCATAGTTATTTCACGAGGAACCCGCCAGGGGTGTCCTCTACCCCCTTTGCTATACGCACTAGTTGCGGAACCACTCCTGAGTGCATTAAGGGAATACCACGGGCATAAGGTTGTGTGATTTCCAGGATACCAATAATAGTGTTGGCATATGCGGATGACACCTTGATATATGTCCGTGAGCCGGAAAGGAATCTCATACCTGTTCTCTCAGAAGTTACACAATTTGAGCAGGTCTCGGGACTCTGTATTAATTGGTCAAAATCCATTATTTTTCCTTTAACCCCTTGCACTACTACCTCCCGTGCAATGGTCCACGGACTCAATACGCTGTCTGGGAGTTCAAATTCACACAAACTCCACCACAGTCCTTACGGAGAACTTTGGTAAGGCTATTTCTAAACTCGAGGATGACATAGACAGATGGATTAAACTGCCCCTTTGCCTATTGGGATGCATCTCTATTATGAAAATGGTCATCCTGCCTAGATTTCTCTTTCCATTCTTAAATATATCTATGACTCTCCCGGGGCATATATTAACTATACTAAGATCCCTGATGATTAGGCTAGCTTGGGCGGGCAAACAGCTGAGGGTTAATTGGGAAACGTTGAAGTCACCTTACTCCGTGGGGGGCCTCAATGCACCAGAAGTTAGAACTACACTATAGGGTAGCTCAAGCCTCACATGCATACATTTGGATGCACGGGCCAGAGGACTTATATCGCGAGACATGCGTGGTGTGAACTGCTGGGAGACGAACTGCAGGAGCCTGCAGAGATACCGATAGTCTCATACATCATACAGGCAACTACCCCCAAAAGTTAGTAACCAGAATGTATGGTTTAGCTCTGGACTTTAAGGAAACGCCATAACTAAAAAATCGACAGGACTGGCAAAAAGACTTAGACGTAGTGATTAACGAAAAGAGCTGGCAATACTGTTGCACAGTCACTAAGCGCACATCTCTAAATAGTAGACACAGGCTGATACACTTCAAATACATAAACAGGGTGTATGACACACCAGAAAAACTTTGCAAATATGGACTGCGGGTCTCTGCGGCATACTGTCGATGCTCGGGACAGACAGCTGGATTTATGCATGTTGCATGGAATTGCCCGAGAATCCTGAGTTTTTGGGAGGGAATCTTTCATAAACTAAGTGAGATTACTGGACATACCCTTGTGCCCAGCCCTATGCATGATTCCTCTATACACGCTATGTCAGATTGGTTTTGTAAGTCGTAGCCCATTCGATTGTAATCATCGTGTCCATGTGCAAGACAGGCTTTTAACTGTAAACAAGGTACTAGAAAATACTGACATGTAAGATAATGCCTGTAAGAGTGTATGTCGTGCTGATGTTACAACTAATAAAATAATTTTAAAAAAAAGAGGACAGCACCAGACTAAAAGACAAGACATTGCCAGACTGGAGACTAAAGAAAGCAGGAAAGACAAAACCCCAATGGTAAGCCTTCTTTGTCCTTGCTCCCAGGAACAACATTCCGATTGACAACAGAATTGGACACACTCTCCACCAATTCAGAAATAGCTTAAAATTCATGTGTTCAAAGAACACAACCCCCTAACTCAGAGGTTCTCCCAATCTTCCCCCTACCCCTATTTCCCTACATAATCCCCAGGGTTCTGCCCTTGTACTGGGTCCATTGCCATATAGCTAGGTTTGCACTATATACATACATAGATAACAGTAATTTTGAACTGGTAGATTAAACAGCCGGCATTGTGAGATTTCATTGAAATAGCTCACATCTTGCTCGCATCAGAGATGCTATAAACGTGAGATGGGCATACAGCTTCAATTATCTACATGTTTCGAAACCTTCCATATCAATCTCAAAACGCCATTTATTCTATTTGCCTAACAGCACCCAGTTAAACTAATTGTTCAGCAAAATTGGATCCTCACCAAATTCCCTAATCTAAGTTTATTTCAAAAGTCCTTCATAAGGCTGCAGCCTGTCTCCACTGACCTCTTCCAGAGTAGAGTTTTCGATGTCACAGTAACTCATTTGATTGTCATTTGAGGCAAATTCTGGTAGACTAGCTGTTAGACCTGTCAGCCTTCAATCAAAAAGTTGGACAGGCACTTTTACGTTTTACACGTCTTGATTGTGAAAAACTCACAATTTCATTTTTCACTACTATGAGTCCTACCTCTCCTATAAGATAACATTTTGCCACCCTATTACATTTTAATAAGTGCTAGCTTTTGATCTGGAGCAAATAGGAAAGTCAAGTTTGGTGTCTGAGGAATTGTAATTTGAAATCCTCTTTAATGGTAAAGTCAGGGTTTAATTATAATTCTGAAAATGGCACTTTTAGAAAGTTGGCATTTTCTTGCCCTAACCTTTTGGTGTCTGCAGCATGTTCCTGGGTCACATGACTAGGTGTAATTGGCATTTGCCCTTTCTGTATTCCTCACAGACAGCATCACAATAGAGGGTCTGGGTGTTGGCAGGATGGGCAATCTCTTATTTGATAAGGGCCGGAGCTGTCACCTACCACAACTGTACCTCAAAGGCACTGGCTCAGCTCACATACAAGGGACTTCACACCAGCCTATTGTACCCCCTGACAGATTGGGACCAGGGCAGGGAGGCAGGACATTTCAGACACCTCTGTAGGGGAAAACTCCATAAGCTTCTCCCACTTCGAAGTGGGTGCCGTGTATAAATATTGGACCCTTGGACCCAGTCTACAGATCACTTCTGAACCTGTGGAAGACTCAGAAGAAGGACTGCTCTGCTGCTTTGCTGCAAGAAGGACTGCTCTGTTTTCCTTTGGCCTGACTAGGAAGGACTGGACCTGCATCTTGAACCAAGGACCCCCAGAGTGCCTCCAAGAGCTAGTTGGCTGGCATCCTGATCAGAGCCTAAGGGCAGAAAAGGCTCCAACCATCTTGAACCCTGCACCTGGACTCTGCCTGCTGTGAGTCCTGACCCCCACAAGTGGTGCCTCCCTAGTCCTGGGCCCCTGGATCTGGGATTAAAGTTGCTCTGCCAGCCTAGCTTTGGTTTCCATCAGAAACAACGTAGCGTGATGTGACTCTATGAGGACCTCGCCTCACAGCCCCACAGCTCCTCTTCGGAACCGATGCTGCGTGACGCAACTCGACGCAGGACCTCGCATCACACCTCGGAACCGTCACTGCATGGCACAATGTCCCACTTCAAAGACATAAGGTACAATTCTCTGCTGGCCTAACCTAGTCCCTGTATCTGGCCCGTGCTCCATTGCGGAAGCCTGAACTTGTCACTTTGTCCTGACCCAGCATGACCAAATATCCACAGTTGATGTTTTGTGCTTTTAAGCACTATTTTTACCTAAACCTTTAAAATGTCATATCTCCAGTTCTACTAATCAGATGTTTCTTGTTTTGCTGTCAAAAAACATATTAGTCTTTTTTTCTAAATTGGTTTGGGAAATTTCCTTGTCTTGTGTTTTCACATTATTACTGATTGTGTGATGCATAAATACTTTACACATTGCCTCTAAGGTAAGCCTGACTTCTTTTGTGCCAAGTTACCAGAGTTTTAAACATAGGCTAATTTTGTGACTTTATTTGTTCACCCTGATGGGGACTAAAGCTGTTGCCTGAGAAGGGCTCACACACTTCTCAAACAACAACCTCATTTCTCAAACTAGCTTATTGTGTAATCACCTGTATCCAAAAGTAATCTCCTCAGTTCAAACCTTCTCAACTATTCTAAACATGCTCAGAGCAAAGCACAAAGCAATAAAGTAGGCTCCAAGTCTTCTATAGTTCCCTATTTACATCGCAGCATTTCTTGGTAAATCCTCAACCCCAATAACATCTGCATATGAATCTAGATGAAATAAAATTTCAAAAACATGTTATGAAAAGTTTTTTATATGCTTCAATTCTCAGAGATCATGAGATGGTCATACATCTATGAGTATTCAAATATTTGAGAAGCTTGCATATGGCCCACGAAATACAATTTTGTCTATTTGTCCTTCAGGAACCAATTACACAAATTGTTCAGCAAAAGTGGGCCTTCACAAATTTCCCCATGTACATTTACTTCAAAAGATTATACAAAAAGTTTTTTTTTATTTTGCACCCCTGTAAGAACACCCGAGCAAATTGCAGCCCACAGCATATTTCCTAATTACCGCAATCTGTTGAATTTCATATTACACAAGTACATAATTATTGATTTTCCGGCATCCAGGCTCCTTGCAACATGGCCAATTGCCAATTTAACTAATGCCTGAGGCTTTCCCATTTGGTAATGCTAGTCTTGACCAAGTCGTATTAAGACATTCCGCAACAGCATGAAGAAGAACAGGCAACACCTTTTGCTTGCTTTTCAAAGTGTTTTAAATAAACATAGTATCACTAGCAAGAGTTTCATAAAATCATTCCAGTAAAACAAACTCCAAGTATTTGTAGGCTTTAATCCTTTCATATGTCATTTCTATTGTAGAGGTGCATTTTTGCTGTGAAACAGCTAATTTTATCTTTAGCCAGATTCACCTGAAGATTGTTCTTAATAGTATAGTAGTTCTTAATAGTATATCCGTTCAAGGCAGTAAGAATTTTCTGCACGCTTATCAAAGTATAATCATGTTATATTATATAGTCAGGGTGCATAGGACATATATTGGCACACTTCCGTATCTTGATGGAAAGGATATCATAGCATGTACATTTTTTAATTTCAAAATAAGCATACAGATCTACTTTAATCCATGATATGTAAACCTTGTAAGATATTTCTGCCTTGTAATCGAATATTTCATCAAAGTATGACTATGAAGATTGACCCAATATTGAATTCTACTGAGGAACCAATGTACAAACTAGTGCTTGCATATGCTTCTAAAAGATTCCAGGAGACACGAAGGGGTCAGAGTGCTGAGCAATAGATACTTAGGTCTCAGTAGGTAGCACAAACAAGCTTGGAATCTTTTGGATGTTATTGGAATATAGAATGATCAGAAAGACATATTTCATGGAAATTTCCCCATTTGTTAGTTAGTTGTGTTGTAAGGGGAAGCATCTAGAGGGTTTTCTTTCATTTGGCAAACTTTCACTTTCTGAGGAGCCCACACTTTAATTTCATATTAGTTTGAAGTACAGTATGCAGTCCACCTTGTGATAGTGTGATAGCTGCCAAATTGCCTGGAGAAAGATGACCCTCAACTATAGACATAAGATGGGCTATCTCATGCACTGCAAAATATAACTTTAGTATTACATCTATAATGTTACAGACATAATGGAAATAAAGGTAGACCACTTATTAAGAACAGGGTAATCACAATTGGGCCCTGCACTCATCCGCAGGATATTTAAATAAACATATCATTATATATATGTTTAGATACCTGAGGAACCGATCTCATCAAACTGTGAAAATGTTGGTGGTTCTTTGGACACCCAAATCCTTTTAAAACTTACTTTGTGTGTGATCTGGACTAAGAAGTTCCCCAAAACGTACAGTACAGATAACAGTGCATGTTTTTAATACTCTCCAACAGTAGATTTTTGTAAAATAGTAAATTCAATATGTCACTGTCACTTAGGAGATCACTAAATGTAGGTAAATGGATGTACATATCACTTGGAATGTATACATAATTGATTTTCTTTTACAGAAGTCATTGTACTTACCATTAATGGGCAGCAGTGTTTGTGTGTAGGATTGAGGTCCTGTTCTTCCATCTTTGTAGGCATCCACAAACTGGCAATGATCTTCACCTCTACCCCAGCTGTCTCCAATGCTGTAAAAGGTATCTAGGAGAAATCATGAGCAACTTTAGCCTCACAATTGTATTCTGCGTTTATGACATTTTTTCAGGTCTCAGACTGCCTACCTTTTCCATATTTTAAATGACCCAGCACATTCTTGTGTTTGTCATTTGAGTCATACAATCATATTTCTGAATTTTCAACTTTTGCAAAAAAGGAGCCAGGGATGGGGTTGGTCAACAACAGCAACTTTTTACTGTCAGATTGTAGCCACTATTTGCAGCAATATCAAAACTCTCCAATTAATATATTTATATAATACCAGAGTTACAGGTATTTTTGCTATTTTTCCAGCTGATATATGTGGTGTTCAGACACAAGATATAGAGCCAGAGCATCAATTAACATTACTAGATATAATTGATGCAGCCTTTGATAGATAACTGTTGGTACTGTACCCTCACAATACAGCTAATATATATTGTTGTAGACAAGTCAAGTCAATATTCATTTATTTTGGAAAATTAATCATCCATAAAACGTCTATACAATTGAATAAATGCAATGCATATAACAAATATAATCACATTGCCAATTTCCAGTTAAATTACCAGATATTAAAAAACACTTTTCTAATACTAGTACAAATCAGATTAAAATTCTTATCATAAAAATATTCTCATTGGTGGAAGTATTGAACATCCCCATTAAACCAGGATACACATAAAACAATAAATCAGCTCCCAATTTAAGTAAAATGAACTTCCTTCCACACTGTATATCTCACTATCACCAGTAGGGGTTATACATATATTCAAGTGAAACGCTTAGAATGCAAATACCAGGTGAAGAACAGATATTTAGAAATAGTAAAAGTAGAATCCTTTGAAGCATCAGACATACATAATCTTAAGGCTGCCTCATAATGTCTTCTACTACTATTTCTCATCCACTGTATCACAGGAATAGATAGAGGAATACAAAATTCCTCTCAGTGGCTATAGCAGAATGACAACATGGGCAATAGCTAGGTAAATTACAGTGTGTTGTCTAGGACCTAGGTTTGTCGGCTAACAAGGCACCTAGGAAAAATTGCAAGACCAACCTCATAACATTTTGCATATAAAACAAATGTTCACACACCAATCAAGTACATAAGGCATGAAAGCTCTCATAATATATACATTCTGTGTGACTACAGTAACCACTCCACCCATAAAAACATAACTCCACCTGTCGAGGCGAAAGTGATAAAACAGGCAGCTAACAGTACAAAAGTACTTAGTAAATGTTTCCATTAATTCAGTGGGCCCTAATCACAAAAGTAATCTGAGACAAAATCCTAACTTTACGACTTTCGGTATTCACAAAGGGCATTTAGGAGTAGTAAAGTTAGGATTTTGTCTCAGTTAAACTTAAGTTTTGGTCTTAAGTTAAACTTAAGACCAAAACTTAAACTTAAGACCAAAACTTTGTCTCAGTTAAACCTAGGTTTTGGTCTTAAATTAAACTTAAGACCAAAACTTAAACTTAAGACCAAAACTTTGTCTCAGTTAAACTTAAGTTTTGATCTTAAGTTAAACTTAAGACCAAAACTTAAGTTTAACTGAGACAAAATCCTAACTTTACTACTCCTAAGTGTGCTTTGTGAATACTGAAAGTCGTAAAGTTTGGATTTTGTCTCAGATTACTTTTGTGAATCGGGCCTAGTGTGCCTAAACTATCTATCTATCTATCTATCTATCTATCTATCTATCTATCTATCTATCTATCTATCTATCTATCTATCTATCTATCTATCTATCTATCTATCTATCTATCTATCTATCTATCTATCTATCTATCTATCTATCTATCTATCTGTCTATCTGTCTATCTGTCTGTCTGTCTGTCTGTCTGTCTGTCTATCTATCTACCTGTCTATCTATCTCTATATCACTCAGTGGCAAGAACCACTTAGTAATTAAAGTTAGATCAGAATTTCCAAAAGAAGAGTATTGTTTCGCGAATAACACTGGTGCCGTTCAACGAATCTGCACAAAACCTTCCAGAAAACACCCTGACATCTAGAGGCATGTGGGGTGGGTCCCAAAGGGACACCTTCTTGATTTGCTGGACAACACGTTGCGGCAGCCATACAGGACTCAGGGACATGGTCCTAATTAACATGCATTGTACTGAATGCCGGGTTTGGATTACAAAAAGGAACACATATAATTGGTGATAACAGATTTTATTCGCAATATAAATAATTTGTTTGTGGTGTTATACTCATTTTAGGAATTCTGGTGAGTTCACAAACCATTTAACCCTGTGGAAAATGCTGACCCTCCGCTGGGATTTTCTAATAGGAAGGTGCTTTAGAAGCTAAAATGAGAGCACATTTTCTATAAATTCATACTATCTTCCTCAGCCATGTGAGGTTAAAGTATGATATTCTGAATAAAACATGTACTTCAAACAGCAGCAGCAACCTGTCAATTGATTCCCCAGTGTTTTACTGTTTTGGGTGAGCCTGCCTTCAGTAGCTAGTATCGAGGTATGTGAAGACTGGTATTCCCAACCTCCACAGATGGGCTGCAACCACCACCATCACATTTGTGAATATCTGGGGTGCACTGGTAAGTCCAAAGGGGAGCACAGAGATGTGGGAGTGCTTGTAGCCTACCTGAAACCACAGGTAAATCCTGTAGAACTGAAGGACAGGTATGTGGAAACATGTGTCATGCAGGTCCAGTGCTACCATCCAGTCTCCTGGATGTATGGCAGACACCACTTGTTTTCGTTCAAGAAGGCCAAAAGCCTTAAGGATACTCTGGTTTCCACTCGCCCTAGGACCTAGGACCAAGAAACAGGTTAAGCAACCTACTGTCCTGAATGCTTGGGGTATGCCGAACATCACAGGTCATTTTCCATGCGGCAATTGTAGTGTGTGCCATCTGACCACAACTAGTAAGACTCTTAACTTGGAACCAGGCAAGGTCTGGACTCAGAGGACGCACACAAACTGCAATAGTACCAATGTGGTCTACCTAATCACCTGCCCATGTGGGCTCCGTTATGTTGGTATCACTGGAAGAAAAGTGAAACAGCGAATCTGCGAGCATCGCAGTACCATTAGATGCAAGAAAATCACTACTAAATTGACTGAACACTATCTCCAAAGTAACCACACCACTAATGACTTAAAATGGACAATCATTGAAAGTATAAGTTGGATCAGTCCAACAGGTTTCTATTTGAAAAGGAACAGAGATGGGTCTATAGACTGTCAACTCAAAAGAACGGGTTGAATGATGGGATTCCGTGGAATAGTGTTCTATCAAGATAGACAGTTTGGAGTATAGACTTTCCTTTTTGGCATTTACTTACAACTTCATTCTGTGCGGGTACTACACTAGCTTGTCAATATACACTTACCATGTCAGCATACCCTAATAACAACATGACGGGTACTCTTTATGCTTTTACGGCAGTATTTACTGCCACTTATTACATTTGTGATTAGCATCTCCCTGTTGGCATCTATGATCACATGCCATCTACCAGGTTCATGCCCTTATTATCCTCTATCTGTGACTTTAAGTCGACCCTCCAGTTTTCCTCCTAATCTGTCGTTATCTATACAATGAGATGATGTGTCGCGCATATATGCCGATTCTAACAATATCATGTTATGCCTATTTTTCCTCATTTTTTCCTTCCTTTCGATAGAGACAGTGATTGTCTGTCTATCTTTAACAGACAGTCACTTTCTGATATGCCCCCTTGGCTTTGTCTAAAGCCTTTACTTACTTCTGATGTCATCACGCAGTACGCCTCTAGCCCGATCACGTGACATACCCGGAAGCCTCTGGGTTTTGTTATAGACCGCGAGGACGCCGGTTTCACTATCCTCGGGTTTCCTGATGGGGTCACATCGCAGGTTTGAGCAGCGGATGGCATGACTTGATGAAGTGAGTACACGGGTGGGCTCCGTTTTACAACCTTTCTAAAGGGAAGAGTCTTACCTTTACTTAACGTTTTATGCTTCTCCGCAGAGTTTGACTAAAGTCAGCATCCATCCCCACGTTAACCATGAGGCCAGACGCAATTTCGTCGCGGTGTAAGCCTCTGCCTTTATATCTCTTTTCCCAGTTTTATTATAAAAAAAATTTCGTTTCAGTGCAGTATCTTCAGTGTAACTTACTACGCTTTAACCAGAGGAACTGTTTCCTTGTTTCTCGTACCCACTGGGGTAATCAGTACCCTGACAACTGGCACACCTTTGACTAGTGAGGTATGACATCACGCGTTTGTTGGGTTCACTTAGACACTTATCGCTATGTATTGTCTGCCTTGGTTATGAGTGTGATCGCACACATTTTGGTGCTAGATGAGCACTGACACCAGGTACATGCATTCTGTTTACGGGAATGATCTGTGTGCGAGATGCACGGATATGTTGATCCATGGATACATGATTAATTAGCGGCATGGTATCAATGTGTTTTTTCTTTCCAGAATTTTATTGTTTCCTTTCCTGAAGACTGAAAGGGTTCCCATTCTGTGAGTATACAGTATGGTATTTCAATTGTGACCAAGGGTAGGGTACACCTTAGCGTGTGTATACCACCCGGGTCACAGGTCCTGATGAAAACCTAGTAATACACACTGTAGGTTGAAACATGTAGACCCACTTATTTCTTTTCACTTTCTCACCACCAATAGTTTTTACCTTTGGACAAGTAGGTCCTTTATGGTAATACTTGTGTGTACTTATTTTTAACCTTGTCTTACTTGCTCCATAATAAAAGTAACGGAGTACAATAAAGACAATTTTATGATCACCACTTCACTGATTCACTCAAAATACCCGCTCCACTGTAATCAGGTGTTGTAGCACACCCGAGTGGCATTCGGCTACTCGGGTGGGACCTCAATGATGAAGCATGTCACCAACTAGGTTGGTGAGTGAGGGGTCTTTTAAAACCAAAAGGAATTTTCTTTGGTCCTTTCTTCATCTACGCTTCCCGTAACATCCTCAAGCTCTCTGGGGCATACTCCTTCAATTTGTTTTTTCAGGTAACTTTCAGGGGACTAGGAGTACCCCCTTTAAATACCCTCTCTCTCTCTTATTGTTTTACGTAGTTCAGGCAGCGCACAGCTGTGAGAGTTTCTTTATTCTCATCATGGGTGAGAATCAAGGCCTGTCTTATTCTAGTGAGGAGGTTGATGCCTTACTTGGCGACTCCTCTCTCTTTGCGGATACAAGCATAGCACAAACGGTCTCACAGATAACAAACTGGGAAAAACTGACAGAAATAAAAAAGAACAGGGTAAGAACTATACTACATGGTACAATACTCACCGAGTATTTACGTAACAACACCGCACCCAAGGGGTTATTAGTCACGAATGCACCACGCATTTTTCTTGAAGATCCAGCGTTTCGGAAAGATTGGGCACAGATCGCGTGGCGATGCACACGCGACTGGATTGTTCTGATTATAAAAACAGCACTTAGACTATCTGAGGCTATGATGATAGAAATTACACTTACTAAAAACCAGATAAAAACGACAATTACTGGTTATAAAAGGAAACTAGATGAACTTAATAAGGAGATCAATGAGTATAAGGAGAACTTAACTCAACAGAAAGCACAGAAATTTCATAAAGATCTTAAAAAGTTCTCCTATACTAAAGTTTATCCCTACTCTGACCCTGAATTCATCGCACCTTCTCACAACGACAGGGTTTCCGATGCATCCAGTAATGACTCTACTGCCAGTAGCGGTTCTAGCACAGGCAGTGGGAGGTCTAATGGACAAAGAAGACAGTACAGACCACCTATGCCTTGGCCTAATTACAACGGCCCACCAGCTATGGGTTATCAAGGTCCCCCCGCAATGGGCTATCAAGGCCCCTATAATCCCCACCATCCGTACCCGATGTTTGGCTGGCAACCACCTATTCCACAACCACTGTTCCAACAGAACTCTTTCAGGCCGCCTTTTTTAGGCAGGGGCCGAAGAGGAAGGGGTCGCAGGAAAGGACAAAATCAAGTGCATTGGGAGGAAGAAGATCCAGTGGGCAACCACACGAGGAGCAGGACTCGGGATCCACAGGCAGGGCCAAGTACCCCCAGGGCTTAGTCACCAACCTTTCATCGAGACCACTTTCCAATGTCGAGGAAGGGGTTCTGAATAAGGGTTTGGGATTTGTCCCCACTGCTAATGTTGACAAATTCGGTCTACACTGTGAATTATCTGGTTTCTTTAGGAAACTGAGACTGAAAGCCTTCTTTGAGGGCCGAAGTGACCCTACCTCCAAACAGGAGTCTCATGAGACAGGTCTCCGTTTAAAATCCACTTTTGTACCTCCTATTCACACGACCCCCATTGAGATTCTGTCTTTTGAACAAGCAGTGTTCAATGACGTAGAACGCATGGAAACAAAAAAAACTTTTTTTAATATGACCAAAGAGGAGAATTCAGCTGTGGCTGAGCTGAAAAACTGTGATACTATCATAATAAAACCAGCGGACAAAGGTGGAGGTGTGGTAGTGCAAAATAAGTCCGCTTATCAAGCGGAATGTTGTCGGCTTTTAGCGGACCAAACCAATTACACCCTACTTACCTCTGATCCCACGCAAGCACTAAAATCTGAGATAAATACTCTGGTGGAAGGTGCGGAGTACAGTGGCTTCATTTCTAAACACGAGGCAGACTTTTTAACTAAGTGTGACGAAAAAATTCCATATTTCTACACTTTGCCTAAGATGCATAAAAACAGGGATCCACCCCCAGGCAGACCCATCGTGTCTGGAATAGGCTCTCTGTTAGAACCCCTCTCTCGTTTTTGTGATTTCTTCTTCAAAACAATTGTACAAAAGACAACCACCTACTTACAAGACACTAAAAGTTTACTCAATCTTCTTAAAGAAGTAACAGTTAATGAATCCACCGTCTTGGTATCTTTTGATATCGAAAGTCTCTATACGAGTATACCCCAGGACGATACACTGGAGGTACTGAAAAAAGCCTTAGAACATAGTGATTGGCCCTTTAATACCCCTAAACAATTTATCCTCGAGTGCGCCACACTGGCATTGAAAAAGAACTATTTTGAGTATGAGGGTAAGCTATATCTCCAAATAGGAGGTACCTCTATGGGAAGCACCTTCGCTCCGAGTGTGGCTGGACTCTATGTCTTTGATTTTGAAGAAAAATACATATTGAATGCGGCCAATCCCTTTGCACCATACCTGGTCTTCTGGAAAAGATACATTGATGATGTCCTTGCCATCTGGCAAGGACCGAATGACAGTCTCTTGGAGTTCATCGCATGGATTAACACCTGCGATAGGAACCTTAAGTTTACCCATTCATTCCACAATGAAAGTATGATATTTCTTGACATTGTTATTACCAAAGAGAATGGGAAACTAGAAACCAAGACATATCATAAACCAACGGCTAAAAACAACCTGCTTAGGTTCGAGAGTTTTCACCCTAGACCTCTGAGGGAGAATCTCCCGTATGGGCAGTACCTGAGATTGAGAAGAAACTGCAGTAAACTGTCGGATTACAGGAACCAAGCAGTTGATTTGTCTAACAAACTAATTGAGAGAGGTTACCCCGAAAAATTGATTACAACATGTCAGAAACGCGCACGTAATCAACACAGAGACACATTGCTAGAAAACAAGGTGAACACTAACTCCAACATCCCTCTTACTTGTGTCACTACATATAGTACCATTTCTAACCAGGTAACACGTGCTATTAACAAACACTGGAACATCATTAACACAGGGAACCTCAATTGGGCAAAACCTATGTTTTCGTTCAAGAAGGCCAAAAGCCTTAAGGATACTCTGGTTTCCACTCGCCCTAGGACCAAGAAACAGGTTAAGCAACCTACTGTCCTGAATGCTTGGGGTATGCCGAACATCACAGGTCATTTTCCATGCGGCAATTGTAGTGTGTGCCATCTGACCACAACTAGTAAGACTCTTAACTTGGAACCAGGCAAGGTCTGGACTCAGAGGACGCACACAAACTGCAATAGTACCAATGTGGTCTACCTAATCACCTGCCCATGTGGGCTTCGTTATGTTGGTATGACTGGAAGAAAAGTGAAACAGCGAATCTGCGAGCATCGCAGTACCATTAGATGCAAGAAAATCACTACTAAATTGACTGAACACTATCTCCAAAGTAACCACACCACTAATGACTTAAAATGGACAATCATTGAAAGTATAAGACCCGGGGATCAGTCCAACAGGTTTCTGTTTGAAAAGGAACAGAGATGGGTCTATAGACTGTCAACTCAAAAGAACGGGTTGAATGATGGGATTCGGTGGAATAGTGTTCTATCAAGATAGACAGTTTGGAGTATAGACTTTCCTTTTTGGCATTTACTTACAACTTCATTCTGTGCGGGTACTACACTAGCTTGTCAATATACACTTACCATGTCAGCATACCCTAATAACAACATGACGGGTACTCTTTATGCTTTTACGGCAGTATTTACTGCCACTTATTACATTTGTGATTAGCATCTCCCTGTTGGCATCTATGATCACATGCCATCTACCAGGTTCATGCCCTTATTATCCTCTATCTGTGACTTTAAGTCGACCCTCCAGTTTTCCTCCTAAATCTATCGTTATCTATACAATGAGATGATGTGTCGCGCATATATGCCGATTCTAACAATATCATGTTATGCCTATTTTTCCTCATTTTTTCCTTCCTTTCGATAGAGACAGTGATTGTCTGTCTATCTTTAACAGACAGTCACTTTCTGATATGCCCCCTTGGCTTTGTCTAAAGCCTTTACTTACTTCTGATGTCATCACGCAGTACGCCTCTAGCCCGATCACGTGACATACCCGGAAGCCTCTGGGTTTTGTTATAGACCGCGAGGACGCCGGTTTCACTATCCTCGGGTTTCCTGATGGGGTCACATCGCAGGTTTGAGCAGCGGATGGCATGACTTGATGAAGTGAGTACACGGGTGGGCTCCGTTTTACAACCTTTCTAAAGGGAAGAGTCTTACCTTTACTTAACGTTTTATGCTTCTCCGCAGAGTTTGACTAAAGTCAGCATCCATCCCCATGTTAACCATGAGGCCAGACGCAATTTCGTCGCGGTGTAAGCCTCTGCCTTTATATCTCTTTTCCCAGTTTTATTATTAAAAATTTTTTCGTTTCAGTGCAGTATCTTCAGTGTAACTTACTACGCTTTAACCAGAGGAACTGTTTCCTTGTTTCTCGTACCCACTGGGGTAATCAGTACCCTGACAACTGGCACACCTTTGACTAGTGAGGTATGACATCACGCGTTTGTTGGGTTCACTTAGACACTTATCGCTATGTATTGTCTGTCTTGGTTATGAGTGTGATCGCACACATTTTGGTGCTAGATGAGCACTGACACCAGGTACATGCATTCTGTTTACGGGAACGATCTGTGTGCGAGATGCACGGATATGTTGATCCATGGATACATGATTAATTAGCGGCATGGTATCAATGTGTTTTTTCTTTCCAGAATTTTATTGTTTCCTTTCCTGAAGACTGAAAGGGTTCCCATTCTGTGAGTATACAGTATGGTATTTCAATTGTGACCAAGGGTAGGGTACACCTTAGCGTGTGTATACCACCCGGGTCACAGGTCCTGATGAAAACCTAGTAATACACACTGTAGGTTGAAACATGTAGACCCACTTATTTCTTTTCACTTTCTCACCACCAATAGTCTTTACCTTTGGACAAGTAGGTCCTTTATGGTAATACTTGTGTGTACTTATTTTTAACCTTGTCTTACTTGCTCCATAATAAAAGTAACGGAGTACAATAAAGACAATTTTATGATCACCACTTCACTGATTCACTCAAAATACCCGCTCCACTGTAATCAGGTGTCGTAGCACACCCGAGTGGCATTCGGCTACTCGGGTGGGACCCCAATGATGAAGCATGTCACCAACTAGGTTGGTGAGTGAGGGGTCTTTTAAAACCAAAAGGAATTTTCTTTGGTCCTTTCTTCATCTACGCTTCCCGTAACATCCTCAAGCTCTCTGGGGCATACTCCTTCAATTTGTTTTTTCAGGTAACTTTCAGGGGACTAGGAGTACCCCCTTTAAATACCCTCTCTCTCTCTTATTGTTTTACGTAGTTCAGGCAGCGCACAGCTGTGAGAGTTTCTTTATTCTCATCATGGGTGAGAATCAAAGCCTGTCTTATTCTAGTGAGGAGGTTGATGCCTTACTTGGCGACTCCTCTCTCTTTGCGGATACAAGCATAGCACAAACGGTCTCACAGATAACAAACTGGGAAAAACTGACCGAAATAAAAAAGAACAGGGTAAGAACTATACTACATGGTACAATACTCACCGAGTATTTACGTAACAACACCGCACCCAAGGGGTTATTAGTCACGAATGCACCACGCATTTTTCTTGAAGATCCAGCGTTTCGGAAAGATTGGGCACAGATCGCGTGGCGATGCACACGCGACTGGATTGTTCTGATTATAAAAACAGCACTTAGACTATCTGAGGCAATGATGATAGAAATTACACTTACTGAAAACCAGATAAAAACGACAATTACTGGTTATAAAAGGAAACTAGATGAACTTAATAAGGAGATCAATGAGTATAAGGAGAACTTAACTCAACAGAAAGCACAGAAATTTCATAAAGATCTTAAAAAGTTCTCCTATACTAAAGTTTATCACTACTCTGACCCTGAATTCATCGCACCTTCTCACAACGACAGGGTTTCCGATGCATCCAGTAATGACTCTACTGCCAGTAGCGGTTCTAGCACAGGCAGTGGGAGGTCTAATGGACAAAGAAGACAGTACAGACCACCTATGCCTTGGCCTAATTACAACGGCCCACCAGCTATGGGTTATCAAGGTCCCCCCGCAATGGGCTATCAAGGCCCCTATAATCCCCACCATCCGTACCCGATGTTTGGCTGGCAACCACCTATTCCACAACCACTGTTCCAACAGAACTCTTTCAGGCCGCCTTTTTTAGGCAGGGGCCGAAGAGGAAGGGGTCGCAGGAAAGGGCAAAATCAAGTGCATTGGGAGGAAGAAGATCCAGTGGGCAACCACACGAGGAGTAGGACTCGGGATCCACAGGCAGGGCCAAGTACCCCCAGGGCTTAGTCACCAACCTTTCATCGAGACCACTTTCCAATGTCGAGGAAGGGGTTCTGAATAAGGGTTTGGGATTTGTCCCCACTGCTAATGTTGACAAATTCGGTCTACACTGTGAATTATCTGGTTTCTTTAGGAAACTGAGACTGAAAGCCTTCTTTGAGGGCCGAAGTGACCCTACCTCCATACAGGAGTCTCATGACACAGGTCTCCGTTTAAAATCCACTTTTGTACCTCCTATTCACACGACCCCCATTGAGATTCTGTCTTTTGAACAAGCAGTGTTCAATGACGTAGAACGCATGGAAACAAAAAAACCTTTTTTTAATATGACCAAAGAGGAGAATTCAGCTGTGGCTGAGCTGAAAAACTGTGATACCATCATAATAAAACCAGCGGACAAAGGTGGAGGTGTGGTAGTGCAAAATAAGTCCGCTTATCAAGCGGAATGTTGTCGGCTTTTAGCGGACACAACCAATTACACCCTACTTACCTCTGATCCCACGCAAGCACTAAAATCTGAGATAAATACTCTGGTGGAAGGTGCGGACTACAGTGGCTTCATTTCTAAACACGAGGCAGACTTTTTAACTAAGTGTGACGAAAAAATTCCATATTTCTACACTTTGCCTAAGATGCATAAAAACAGGGATCCACCACCAGGCAGACCCATCGTGTCTGGAATAGGCTCTCTGTTAGAACCCCTCTCTCGTTTTTGTGATTTCTTCTTCAAAACAATTGTACAAAAGACAACCACCTACTTACAAGACACTAAAAGTTTACTCAATCTTCTTAAAGAAGTAACAGTTAATGAATCCACCGTCTTGGTATCTTTTGATATCGAAAGTCTCTATACGAGTATACCCCAGGACGATACACTGGAGGTACTGAAAAAAGCCTTAGAACATAGTGATTGGCCCTTTAATACCCCTAAACAATTTATCCTTGAGTGCGCCACACTGGCATTGAAAAAGAACTATTTTGAGTATGAGGGTAAGCTATATCTCCAAATAGGAGGTACCTCTATGGGAAGCACCTTCGCTCCGAGTGTGGCTGGACTCTATGTCTTTGATTTTGAAGAAAAATACATATTGAATGCGGCCAATCCCTTTGCACCATACCTGGTCTTCTGGAAAAGATACATTGATGATGTCCTTGCCATCTGGCAAGGACCGAATGACAGTCTCTTGGAGTTCATCGCATGGATTAACACCTGCGATAGGAACCTTAAGTTTACCCATTCATTCCACAATGAAAGTATGATATTTCTTGACATTGTTATTACCAAAGAGAATGGGAAACTAGAAACCAAGACATATCATAAACCAACGGCTAAAAACAACCTGCTTAGGTTCGAGAGTTTTCACCCTAGACCTCTGAGGGAGAATCTCCCGTATGGGCAGTACCTGAGATTGAGAAGAAACTGCAGTAAACTGTCGGATTACAGGAACCAAGCAGTTGATTTGTCTAACAAACTAATTGAGAGAGGTTACCCCGAAAAATTGATTACAACATGTCAGAAACGCGCACGTAATCAACACAGAGACACATTGCTAGAAAACAAGGTGAACACTAACTCCAACATCCCTCTTACTTGTGTCACTTGATATAGTACCATTTCTAACCAGGTAACACGTGCTATTAACAAACACTGGAACATCATTAACACAGGGAACCTCAATTGGGCAAAACCTATGTTTTCGTTCAAGAAGGCCAAAAGCCTTAAGGATACTCTGGTTTCCACTCGCCCTAGGACCAAGAAACAGGTTAAGCAACCTACTGTCCTGAATGCTTGGGGTATGCCGAACATCACAGGTCATTTTCCATGCGGCAATTGTAGTGTGTGCCATCTGACCACAACTAGTAAGACTCTTAACTTGGAACCAGGCAAGGTCTGGACTCAGAGGACGCACACAAACTGCAATAGTACCAATGTGGTCTACCTAATCACCTGCCCATGTGGGCTCCGTTATGTTGGTATGACTGGAAGAAAAGTGAAACAGCGAATCTGCGAGCATCGCAGTACCATTAGATGCAAGAAAATCACTACTAAATTGACTGAACACTACCTCCAAAGTAACCACACCACTAATGACTTAAAATGGACAATCATTGAAAGTATAAGACCCGGGGATCAGTCCAACAGGTTTCTGTTTGAAAAGGAACAGAGATGGGTCTATAGACTGTCAACTCAAAAGAACGGGTTGAATGATGGGATTCCGTGGAATAGTGTTCTATCAAGATAGACAGTTTGGAGTATAGACTTTCCTTTTTGGCATTTACTTACAACTTCATTCTGTGCGGGTACTACACTAGCTTGTCAATATACACTTACCATGTCAGCATACCCTAATAACAACATGACGGGTACTCTTTATGCTTTTACGGCAGTATTTACTGCCACTTATTACATTTGTGATTAGCATCTCCCTGTTGGCATCTATGATCACATGCCATCTACCAGGTTCATGCCCTTATTATCCTCTATCTGTGACTTTAAGTCGACCCTCCAGTTTTCCTCCTAAATCTGTCGTTATCTATACAATGAGATGATGTGTCGCGCATATATGCCGATTCTAACAATATCATGTTATGCCTATTTTTCCTCATTTTTCCTTCCTTTCGATAGAGACAGTGATTGTCTGTCTATCTTTAACAGACAGTCACTTTCTGATATTCCCCCTTGGCTTTGTCTAAAGCCTTTACTTACTTCTGATGTCATCACGCAGTACGCCTCTAGCCCGATCACGTGACATACCCGGAAGCCTCTGGGTTTTGTTTTAGACCGCGAGGACGCCGGTTTCACTATCCCCGGGTTTCCTGATGGGGTCACATCGCAGGTTTGAGCAGCGGATGGCATGACTTGATGAAGTGAGTACACGGGTGGGCTCCGTTTTACAACCTTTCTAAAGGGAAGAGTCTTACCTTTACTTAACGTTTTATGCTTCTCCGCAGAGTTTGACTAAAGTCAGCATCCATCCCCACGTTAACCATGAGGCCAGACGCAATTTCGTCGCGGTGTAAGCCTCTGCCTTTATATCTCTTTTCCCAGTTTTATTATTAAAATTTTTTTCGTTTCAGTGCAGTATCTTCAGTGTAACTTACTACGCTTTAACCAGAGGAACTGTTTCCTTGTTTCTCGTACCCACTGGGGTAATCAGTACCCTGACAATTGGCACACCTTTGACTAGTGAGGTATGACATCACGCGTTTGTTGGGTTCACTTAGACACTTATCGCTATGTATTGTCTGTCTTGGTTATGAGTGTGATCGCACACATTTTGGTGCTAGATGAGCACTGACACCAGGTACATGCATTCTGTTTACGGGAACGATCTGTGTGCGAGATGCACGGATATGTTGATCCATGGATACATGATTAATTAGCGGCATGGTATCAATGTGTTTTTTCTTTCCAGAATTTTATTGTTTCCTTTCCTGAAGACTGAAAGGGTTCCCATTCTGTGAGTATACAGTATGGTATTTCAATTGTGACCAAGGGTAGGGTACACCTTAGCGTGTGTATACCACCCGGGTCACAGGTCCTGATGAAAACCTAGTAATACACACTGTAGGTTGAAACATGTAGACCCACTTATTTCTTTTCACTTTCTCACCACCAATAGTCTTTACCTTTGGACAAGTAGGTCCTTTATGGTAATACTTGTGTGTACTTATTTTTAACCTTGTCTTACTTGCTCCATAATAAAAGTAACGGAGTACAATAAAGACAATTTTATGATCACCACTTCACTGATTCACTCAAAATACCCACTCCACTGTAATCAGGTGTCGTAGCACACCCGAGTGGCATTCGGCTACTCGGGTGGGACCCCAATGATGAAGCATGTCACCAACTAGGTTGGTGAGTGAGGGGTCTTTTAAAACCAAAAGGAATTTTCTTTGGTCCTTTCTTCATCTACGCTTCCCGTAACATCCTCAAGCTCTCTGGGGCATACTCCTTCAATTTGTTTTTTCAGACACCACTTGGGCCTTGGTGAGCATTTTGAACTTGCCCTTCTGAAGTAAGAAGTTCAAAGGACAAAGGTCTAATATGGGACGAAGGTCCCCATCCTTTTTTGGTAGCAGAAAATAACAAGAGTAGCAACAGTCCTGACCTCTGATGCCAGCACACTCTCTATTGCTCCCTTGGCTATGTGTGCCTGAACATCTCCTTGGAGTATGGACAAAGAGTCCTCCCGGAGGTGTTGTGGCATGGGTGGTATGTCAGGGGATAGGAAAGGAAGGGAGTAGCCATGTTCCACCATCTGGAGCACCCATTGGTCTGATGTAATGCTCCACCAGCTGGGAAGCGAGAGGTCACTCGACCTCCTACTAGGGGATCAAGAGCCCCAAACAACAAATTAAAGTGGTATTTGTGGCAGCTGCAGGGGAAGTGGTTGGGATCTGGATAGTGTGCTTTGCCCGGGGCCTGAACATTTTCATTTTCATTTGGATAATGTCATCAGAGATGTCATGAGTGATGTCATTTGAGATGTCATCAGTTATGGTCATCGGTGATATCACTGACCATGTCATGAGTGATGTAATATGTGAGGTCATAAGCAGTGTATTGCGGGGGCGTGAGTTATAATTAGCTCAGCTAACTATAACTGCTGAATTTCACTGTTTTTGTGCGAGTTAAATCTGAGCCTAACTATAACCTCCCTGTAACGTTTGTTTTTTTCACTGAATATATATATATACCAACTCCAACTGTCTGCGAGTGACCCCGGCAGTAAAGGTCTGGACAATTGCAAGGTGCTGGCCCAAGTGCATGGCGGTTGGGAGTCGTACAGCGCCAGATCCCAAACACTCCTTATTTTAGGGTCACAAAATAATGTGTAAGTTAGTGTGTTTAGAAAAACTATAGGCCCGATTCACAAAGGTAAACTGAGACGAAAGTCTAACTTTGCGACTTTCCGTATTCACAAAGGGCCTTTACAAGTAGTAAAGTTAGACTTTTGTCTGAGGTTAACTTAAGTTTTGTCTCAGTTAGACTTAAGAACAAAACTTAAGTTAAACTGAGACAAAAGTCTAACTTTACTATTCTTAAATGCCCTTTGTGAATACTGGAAGTCGTAAAGTTAGACTTTCGTCTCAGTTTATCTTTGTGAATCGGGCCCTATGAGATTTGCGTTAGGTTCCTAAATGCTGGCAAATGCTAGTGGTTCCCCACTCAATGTGCTCTGTAATATTACATATGTATAATTTGAGTCACTTTGTTTCTATTTAATTACATATGGTACACCTGGAGCTATCCACACCATGATCCCCCTCACATAAGACGAGTAAGTCGTACTCAATGTTTGTCCTCGCCAACTCTTGGCTAAGTTAGCTAGATCAATGGCATCTAACTGTGTCTCCTGAATGTAGGGTATGTCTACATATTGATGTTTAGGTGCGCATATTTGTGATGGGCCTGATTCACAAAGGTAAACTTACACTTTTGTGTAAGTTTACAGTTGTTTGCAATTCACGAAGGAATTTACGAGTAGTATCTTTATGAGTGCAAAATCTCGGCACATAAAAATATAGGTCTTTTTATGTGAAGGGACTCTGCACTCAAAGATACTACTCACATATTCCTTTGTGAATAGCAAACAGTTGTAAACGTACACAAAAGTGTACATTTAACTTTGTGAATCAGGCCCAATATCTTTTCCTGGCCACCTCAATACCACACACATTCCACATCCAAACTGTATAAGAATGCTGTCTTGTATTACAACGTACCTGAAAAAATAAAAACAACTATACAGCACCCCTCCTCCCCAATGAAAAAACACGATCACTGCTGCACATCACCATGTCATTGTTTTGCCACAGAGTATACAGCTCGCGACCAGGAACACGTTTCCCAACTCCTAGACCCTGGAGTTCTTCCAAAAAAGCAGGAAACTGTTTCCAATGTAACTTATCAGAATAACGAACAGTATACTTCATGTTCATATGGACCAAACATCACACTTCAACCAAGACCAAAAAACCTACTCTGCATCTACCAGGTGAGTCCTCCAAAGTGATTGCTTGCCAGGATGATGCTAGATTCGTATGCACCCACATCAAAAATGGATTGTAGGGTGAGATTGTCCCAAACCAGTCCTCCAAGAGAAATGAATGAGTGCATTAGGCCCCGCAGCAGGCCCAGTGTTGTATTCTGAGTATGTAGAGTGTTGGGGGATTCCATTCTAGAATAAAGTGGAGGTCTGGTTGACAGTTGCAGGCGGATTCCCTCCCGGTGGAGATGTAAATGAATGAAGTCCTTACTTGTTTCATTATGGGAAGCGTCCTCATTGTTTCACTGGCAATGAGTGTGGTGTGGACCAACAAGCACTGGGAGGAGAGCCACGAATAGGGCCTGAATCACATGCTAGGTGTACGGTGTATATCCCTGCGGAATTGGCAATGGAGATTCAAATTGGAGCCCGCCTCCATTGGACCATTACTTCAGATTCAGCGGTACCCAAAATTAGCAGGCATTTGCCTATTTTAGGGAACGATGCAGCAGGTTGAGCGAACACACAGCAGGTTGAGTGCACACTTCCTGAACAGGGAAGCCTCAGGCATTGATGGCATGCTGACATCAACTTCACAGATGGTCTCATTTGTCACCTAGCAATGCCGGCTGGCCAGCGCATCTGAAAGCACAATGCTGAAATGGCAACATGTTGCTACAGGAATAAAGGTATTTGTTGGCTAGCAACTTCAGCCTGTCTGCTACTGCATCTGAACTCACAGTGCTGAATCGGCAATAAATATACTAGAAAGTCAAAGGAATTGGGACAAGGTTGCTGAGCTGGTTTGGTGACATTGTTGATTTTCTTCTACCAGCTGGAAATCTTGACAATGTAAAGAGGGGGCATCAATTGAAGGGTTATTTGCTCCCATATTTTTTCTACAGATGCCGGGGGATCATAGTGTACTTGGGGAAGATTGGAACGATGGCTTTTAGGCTTATATACAGGCCATTGGTGGGGACACTTTTTACAGACTCTAGGAAGTTGGCCATGTTAAAACATTGCCTCCGGCTGAAGGGAGGCACATATTGAAATACCTTCCACCCCTTATGGATGTGCAGGAGAAGGAAGAAGAAAGAGGGGACAAATATGAGTTGGCATTGATGCAGTTAACCTTGAATTGTAGAAAGAAGAAAAATGGTGGAAAGTTTCAAATTTCTCAAAACAAGTCAAATGCCTGGAGAATCATATGTTATGAAAGATTGAGGTCATTGGTGGCCACGTGCAACTACAAGGGTTTCCTTGATGAAATGCTGAGAGACTAATTAGCAGTGAAAGCGAATAACAGAAAAATGCAAGAGAGGTTGTTGAACACGGAGGGTTTTACACTACTAATGGTTGTTTACATTATGAAAAGAGCTGATCTCATGGATGAAGAGTTGAAAGAACTGGTGTCAATGGAAAGAGTGGATGCTGTTCAAAGGAACAACAAAAGCCAGCAATGAAGGACAATTCTGCATTGTCTACATTCAGAGATAAGACATGTTACAAGAGCGATCTGAAGGGATATTTGGGGGCAGATGAAAAGAGTCCTGCAATTGGCCAAGTGTGCACGAAATGGGCATTTTGCAAGGGTGTTTCGTCGGAAGTTGGGTGGTTTCAGAAAAATCAAAGATGAGATTAATATAGTGGAGAGTAGTATTGAGCTAAAGCAGAGGACTTCAAACTTTTTTCTCTGAGGCCCCCAAAGCAAAATATTTTAAAGTTGGGGCCCCACTTCAAAACTCTATGGCAAGGGCTGGTGAGCGGAGAGGAAAGGCTGAGCGCAGGGAGTCAGGGCTTATAAGATAATTGCATGGATACTTTTTCAGTAGCTCATAATCCACAATAGATCTGAAACCTACAAATAAGCAAATTCATCAAACAAAACCAGAAATTGACCAACAAATTCTGCTCCTCATAATCGCTGTGCTGTGTTCCCCATGCACAATGGCCCCAATGCAAATACACCTGTTGCACTAGTGACTGAGAGCAGCGTCCCTGTGTAGAAAGATAGCTCCTCTGTCTCTTTCACCCCCTCTCCCACCAATGCCTGATAATCACTACAGCCTTGAAACAGGCTCTGTAACATTTGGTTTTTGGGAGTTCTCTACAGTGCAAACTCAGCCCAAGGGCATTGGAGCGCTCCTTTACATGAGCACTAGTTACATTACACAGGGTCATGTCATTTCTTTTGTTTTTAGGTACGTGGAGGTTAAGTGATTTGCCCACAGGACGTTGAGTCAACATCGGGAGCCAGTAAAGGCTTGAATTAATGGAGCCACTTGTAATTCCACAAAGTTTTTTTATTATTGAGAGGTAATGTGAGGGTGGCATCAGCTCAATTCTTGAGTGCATCCATTTAATGACCACTTATCAAAATGTTTCTAGGTGTAGTCTGATTACTTATTACTAAAAGATATACATAAAAATGATGACTTACACACTCACAGTGTTTTCTGTCACAGGCTTGGACTTTGTAGCACTATATATACACATGCCACTATTCCCCACTCCACCGCCTAGGATTCATTTTTTAGATATTCTGGCAGGACCATTGAAATTATGCGATTCTGCACATTTTCCGCATAATTATAGATTTGCTGCATTTGCCACTTAATCAGTGATCTGTTGCATAATCTGCGGATTTTAACAAAAAAGTGTTTCTATCCCAAACGGATTAAAAGATATTAAAAATGTAGTGACGTGTTGACGTGCATTCAACAGCCCTTTGCAGAAGTTGGCTACTCACCTTTTAAATGCTCTTTTGGTGCATTTCGGTGGTAAACTGGTACTAATGGAGTGAAATCTTTCCCCAGACAGTATTCACATGTGTACAAATGGACACATAATGAAATACTATCATAAAATGTGCCACATTTAGTTGTATTATTTGCCTTTTCTTGCAACATAATTTATTCAGCTCTGCCGCATTACTTTAGTCCTTTCCTGCTGCATAATTTTTGTGGTCTTGCTTTCTGGTCACACACAAACATCTGCCTTGATCGCATTAGGCAACTGAGGTTTGGGTGCAAAATTGACTGGTTTAACTTGCATTTATTCAGCATTTAACATGTGCATATTATTTTGAACGCAGTTATCTGAAGGTTAAAAAAATAACAAACCTGCTCCAGAATATATTGCTCTTTTTAGCTACATCCTTGACCCTGCCACCCCACTCACTGATCCCCACCACAGGGCATCCAGGATCACAGTTTATACTCTGAGTTAAAGCCCTTAAGCTGCTGTATGTAAATCAAGATTGCCTGGAAACGTGGCAAATGAACAAAGTCGTGCTTCCAGGCCTTCCTCATTTGCAAGTACTTCAAGAGTCTTTTGCGCCCCACTGGGACTGCAGCCACGTCTCCCAGGGGATGCGCACCCCACAGTTTGGAGACCTTTGAGCTAGAGGGAGATCAGGATGTCATTTTGCAGATACAACATGTAGGAAGTGTTGGAAAAGATAATCAGTTTTGTATGATCAAGATAGATGATGAAGACATAAATGTCATGGCAGACTCTAGTGCTGAATACACTCTTAATGTCATGGCAGACTCTAGTGCTGAATACACTCCTAGTGGCGAAGAGTATATAAGCAGATTTCCCAATCACACTCTCAAATCCCCAGATGCCAAATTAGTGGCATAAAGCAATAAACTGATAGATCTGATTGGGTTCATAGAAGCCAACTTGGAATTTCAAGAGTGTTAGTTCCTTCCAAGGATCATTTTGCCAAAGATGGTTCCGGCTTTCTGGGATGGCCCCAACAGAGAGATTTGATGATGTGGTTGGACTCTAGTCATTCGCATGATCACTTTAGGTGACCAATTGTGGATGAATAAGGTGGAAGAGGCTTCTCTGTCCATTGAAGAAGAATTTCCTTCAGTGTTTGTCAACAAGTTAGGAATGCTGAAGTGGTTCATGCACAAAATTGTCTTGAAGGAGGTAGAAACGGCCATGGTGCATAAGCCCCAGGGCGCTCCACTTTTCATGAGGGATTTGTTACGACAAGAGCTACAAAGTTTTTGTGATGAGGGGATCATTGAGGAAATAGAAGCATCGGAATGGTTGGCCCCAGTGGTTCTGGCAAAGAAAGGTAATGTTGAGTTGCCCTTGAGCGTAGATTTGCGCAACTTAAATGCTGCCATCTGGGTTGACGGACATCCTTTGTCCAAGATAGGTTAAATGCTGACAACCATTAAGGGGGCTAAGATATTGTCCACTCTGGATTTGTCTGTAGTGTACCATCAGATAGTACTACACCTAGATTGTAGACTTTTGACTTCCTTTGTCATGCCGGAGGGTGCTTATAGATTCAAGCAGAGGCTATTCAGAATAGCTTCTGCATCCGCTGTGTTTCAGCGTGCAGTGCATAATCTGTTTAAGGGAATTTCTCAAGTTACCTATTTCCAGTATGAAATTCTTAATCTTTAGGAAGGACAGGGATAAGCATGGTAAAACTTTAAGGGAAGTTTTGAACATTTTCCAAAGAGTGGGTTGACGATCAAAAGAAAGAAGTGTAAGATACGACTGATTGGTGTGGAATATTTGAGTCATTGGATTTATGATAAAATAATATCTCCAACGATGATGTTGGTCACTGCAATAGAGAATGCTCATTCACCTGCAACTATTGATCAGCTGAGATCATTTTTGGGTATCGCTGAATATTACTCACGGCTCATGTTTGCTGATAAAACAAAGCATATGAGAAAACCTAAGTTGAAAAATGAGAAATGTGTCTACCCGCAAGCATCAAAACTCCGCTGCATACAATTTTCAGCCATATGTAGGGCAAAGAAGACACAATGCTTAGCCTGTGGCCAAGGTCTGCACCAGCCCCTCCACAAGTGCCCAAACTGCACTATGTACAAACTATGGACATACACAGAGGAGGTTGTCCTTAAGTCAAGGTTTCACACCAGTCTCTGCATCCAACATACAATAATGGGTGGGAGGTGGGCTTGCCCTACATCCAGAATCTGTGCCCAACCCTTCATATGTAGCCAATCCCCACTGTGTATGGCATTAGCCCATGCAAAGTGGGTGTTTGGACTCAGGACCTTGACTGTAGCCAGGCCCTACACCCACCCTACTATACCTCTGAACACCGCACTTGCTCAGTCTTCAGCTCTTCACAGAAAAGGTTGACTAAAGGGTCTATTGATGGAATGGCACCAACAGGAGTGGAGTCTGCTGCTTAATTTCACTCAACACAGGAAACCTCACTCAGCCCGGACCCTGTCTGTGGCTGGCGACCGGAAGACCAGTCAGTGGCTAGTCAACCAGATGATTGTTGGGCCAGTCGACGCAGCTAACTCTTACTTGTGTCTCCCTCCGGGTCCTGTAAGCCCCCACTTTGTGAGGGCTTAAAAATAGCTTCCAAGGCAAGCCCAAGGGAAACGGGGTAGGCTGACCGGTTAACCCTCGTCAGTCCCCCAGGCATGAGCACCAGGAAGGTGGAAGGCACTGAGCAGGGACACCATTAGCTGATGGACTGGGGTGACAGTCCTGCCCAGGGCATGGCGGCTGCAGACTAGAGAGGACTCTTGTGTCCACTAAGGTGTGAAGCAGAGACAGAACCCTGGTGAAGGCCCAGCCACCAGGAAGATCCAAGACATGGTGGCGTTCGGTTGAAGAGGAGTCAGGGGCTCATTCAGGCTGAACAGTTCCAGTAATCCCCAATGAGAGGTGGGCAAAGCAATAGCTTTTGCCTGGGAGGCCTGGTCCTCACAGGGCAGGGCTCCAGGCACCTGGCAGGGTCACCTTCCCTACCTGTGGCAGGGTGGCATTGGACCTAGGAGGAGTCTGGGGTTCCTGCGAGCTGAACAGCTCTTGTAATCCCTCGCAAGAAGCAGGTGAAACTATGGCCTTCACCTGGGAGGCCTGGTCCCCGCAGGTTGTTGGTTTCAGCCAGAAGGGCTTGCCCGGGGCAGCATGGCGCACTAACCGCAAGTGTTTGCCTGGTGTCAAAATATCAACCAGTTTGCTTGTCTGCTTCGTGTTGACAAAAACATGTGAAGGTTTGTTCTCAAGGCTGATTCAGCCAATGGATAAGTATAGGTGTGCCAAGTCAGTGAACCACATTACCACCTAATTTGAATTACACCCAGGCCTAGTTCAGATCTGGAGCTCGATGACGTTTTGTACAAAAAGAATTATTGGAAACACAGGCACCACAGGATCAGGAGAAAAACTTGCTTAATTTCTTCCCTCACCAAGAACCAACAGCTTTCTCCTCAGGTCCTCAACTGACCAGTTAGAATGTTCAGAGAGAAAGTTTTTGTTGTAAGGCTATACTAATAGAGTAGGGAAAGGATTGTAGGAAGCAACCATTTGACATAGGGAAGAACAAGAAGATAAATACATATTAAATTACAACAAATCTCCCTAAGTAGGAGAAACCTATAAAAGATAAAATGTAATTACAACATGTTCTTCTTGCCCTAATTGTCTCTTTCATTATAAAGAGTATACAGGAGATAGGGGGGTGGGAGACTACAGTCTAGATACCATTAACTCACTGTAACATACTATGCTCTTTATTACAGACAGTAAAATATCAAAAGAGTAAAGTGTGCAAACCATTTGTCTACCTCAACGTGTATTTCAGGGAGAATCCATATTTCCTTGGTTGTATGATATGACAGAGTACTTGAACAGAACGGTCTTTTCTTTAGCTGTGTGTAATAGTTTTGATCCCTGGTGTAGTACCCAGCCTTCCCTTTTGCTCCTCAATGGATTTTTATATGTTTCATATATTGTGATCTCCTCTGTAGAGTTGTTCTTGATGGTGTCTAAGAGGGCCTTGCTTCTGTGTCTGCATTCATATGATATGAATCAGCTATGGGTGTCCTGAGGGCTAGAGTTTGAGTGAATCTGTTTACAAAGAAATATTCCCAGTTTTTCGACTACCTTCCAATGTAACAGAATGTAGGCTCTAGGCACCTGTTGTTTATTCTGCAGAAAGGATTTTAGTATTGGTAAAAGGCTTGAGTAAAATTCCTAAAGTTCCTATGGGCTTTTAGCTTAAGTCCCTAATTCCATTATTTACTATGGGAGGGTGTTGCACTAGAAATGGTTGGGCGTGTTTGGTGCTGGGCTAATTCCAGCTCTGAGCTGGAGTACAAGGGTCTTTTTTGGCTCTAGTAACTATAGAAGTGCAGTTTGTGAATAGCAATGAGCTTAGGGCCTGAATTAGAGCTTGGCGGATGAGGGTACTCTGTTGGGATGGAGAAGGATATTACCTCCACCATCCTGAGAAATCTCCACCTGCCAAATTTAGAGTTGTCCACTGGCCCTGTTGTCAACTCTGTACATTGACAGGAACAACCGTCATGGCAGTTCCTGTCAATGTATGAAACGTTTGATGGATGGTACCATCAGCCATGACGTCCAGATGTCAAACCTTTTTTGTTTCTTTGTGGTTCATTTGTGAGTAGGCCCATATGATTTAATGTTTAACCTGCTCTGCTCTTAGGCCGCTGAAACCAGCCTTCTAGTACCATGTTCCTCTTTAAGTATTACAGCATAGGCTCGACACCAACCTTCCTCAATATCATGAGCAAAAATGCCACTTAACTGAATAGACATATCTCTTGCAGTCATTCCAAAAACAATATAAATGCAGTTAACAAAGTAAAAACAATCTTACTTTCTCTTTAGAAGTACATCCAGACAGGATGTGGAGTTACTGTCAAAGCTGCTGACATTTGAAACTGGGGAACCAGGTTTGAGTCTAGGCAATCGGCGCAACATTTTGTGGTTCTGGGCAAGTCACTCAATCTACACATGCCAAAAAAAATAGATGTGACCTTGTGTAATGTAATTAGTGCTTATGTAAAGTGCTTCTATACCCTTGGGTCGAGTTCCCACTATATAAACAAAAAAACTGTAAAAATGTGTCCTTCCTTTGCATACAGGTCAATACCTCCTGGATATTGTATACTCGAAACAGTCCTTTGTCGACAAAGCTTCTTCCACACAACTCATCTGGGTACACCACAAATCTGTACTGTTAAATAATCATTGCAGGCAAAACAGGAAATAGGGTTGAAGTGACATCTATAAGCATAAAAAGGGACACAAATAATGCCAGGAATACACATTTTACCTCAGTGGTAAATGTTTTAGCAATCTTATGTTGGGGTTTTTAATTTTAACAGCAAATAACGATAATGTTCACACCTGTTGCTCCACCAATGCTGACCAATAATCACAGGGGTATTAAATGGCATGCAACAGCAAATAACCCTAACAAGCTATCTAATGTATACACCACTGAAGCCATTTAGTCTGCTATTAGATTGCATGACGACTTCTTGCCCAAGTTTGATATATTAGAAATGGCAAGTTCACAAAGCGAATTCCGATTAATAGAGGTATAAGGCTGGGCTGTGTTCTTGTCCTCACTTTCTTTCATTAAAAATCAATGGCGTTGTCAAATCACTTAAGACATGTATCAACGATTCCCCCAAACTACTTGGTGAAAAACCCATCTCTCATGTTTGTAAATTACACTATATTGATCTCCCAAACCCCGATGGGACTTCAGTCCCTATTAACTAAATTCTCTTTGTTTTGTTTGTAACACAGTCTGGACGTTAATTCAGTCAAATCTAAATATATGTAATTTAATCCGCACAGAAAATTCAGGGGTGGGCTGAAGTTACGTGAAGTAGTGCAAGATAGGGGAAAGAGCATCCCTTGCCCTAAAATGTTTAAAAACAGATCTGCTTCTCCCATTTTTGAGGCTTACTGTGCTAAGGGTTTGGGAGCAGCATTGTACGGAGCAGAAATATGGGGTTGCGGCACAGTGTCACTGCATAATTTTGTCAAACCATTATTTGGCCTTCCCCAAAGTGAACATTTACTACCCTTACATCTAGATACATTGTTACAGAAGATACCCCATATAACTAATTTAAGATCAGTTTTGTACTGGATACACATATAGTCAGAGTCTGTACTTGAACCATATAGAATTTCAATGTATGGGCTAGCCTTTTTGGAAAAGGCCTGCGTGACACCATGGTTGTTGCATGTTAGAAAATGGCTCTGTTTTTGGGCTTCAAAGACCTTTAGGATAACCGTGGAACCCTAATAAGGAAATGGAAAAATAAAGTTACAAAAATCAATATTAGACTGTTATAATCGATGACTGGATTGCAGAAGTAAAGGGAGGGGGCTAACTGATAACTTTTGTCTCTCAAAAGCCTCCCTAAATTTCAATTGTATTTGGATAATATCGAACTGGCTACTACAAATAAATGGTACTTAAAATTTTGATTGGGCATTATACCTATTAGAAATTTTACTTATAGATGGACTTGTGATGACTCTGAAAACAATGTATGCCCAACTTATGTTTTAGAAATAAAATGTGTGAGCCACTTATTGTTTTTCTGACCTGCTGAAATGTTTTGAAAGTCGGGCTTTAGGCAACACAAGCAAGATTTGAGGGTTTTCAAATCAGATTGCTGAAAAACAGAATATATTTGAACTGTCTCTAAACTTACACCACGCATGGTTTTTAAGAAATTGATTTTAGGACCATGATCTTGTTTATGAGATTTGTGAATTAATTTTATATGCTTTAAATATTGGCAGACTGTACAGTGTGATTTATACATGAATTATTTATCTCCTTTATGGTATACAAGTAATATTTATGTTATCATTATCTGTAGTTTTGATGTGGCTATCCTCAAAATAAATGTATTACTACTGGTAATAGCAATGGTCTTTGAGAACTTTGAGGATGCCAAGCCCACTCAATTTTTAAAATAAGGAACATTTGGATATCACACATACACAGTTCCCCCTTGAGGAACATTTGAGTTCAGTTTACTTTGCCTTCTGGTATGTCTGGGACTAAAAAACATCTTAAAGACAATGCTAGGAAAGGGCTCTAGCTGCAACCATTCTTCCAGTCTGGTCTTCGGGGGGATGAATTGGGTCCAATACCTTTTCAACTCCAAAGTCCCTCAGTGAGTCCTGTTTTACCCAGGTTATATATTATGTACCAACTAAAGATCGGTGCTTTTCTGGATATTTATTCATGTGGGTATGACACTAAACTTCACTTAACAGTCAAGCTGAAGAAAGGGATAATGGCATGAAACTGGAGATGTCCTGATCATATTCAGGTCTGAATGACGAACACTTGGCTGCAATTAAACAGGAACAAAAGAAAACTAATACTGAGGTCAGGGAGATTATTATATCAACCCACAATTCCTTTTGGTCTTTAAAATAATCACTTTCATCCTAGCACAATTAGACGCCTCAGCGATACATCACAGAGAATCCATTTTTTATCCCACTTATTGGTACAGAGATGAAGGCATGCATATCTTGGGCAGAAAACATAAAATACTCTTCCATTTCAGTCCGATTAACTATTAAGCCTTTGTATTAGAGACCACACTTTCTTTCTCCTGAGACCATTGTAATGATCTCAATGGCACATACCCAAAAAAAAGATGAATTTCTTACAGACAGTTTAAAAAAACATCCATTCATCTTGCCTTAGAAAATAACTTTGGGGCATATTAGCAAGACCGGCGATAAAATTATCGCCGTTTTAGCGGCAGGAAACTGCCGCTAAAGCGGCGATAATGGGCTTGCTAATATGCGTTATAGAATTCAATAGAAGCCCAGGTTAGATGTCCTGCACATCTAACCTGGGCTTCTATTGGAATTCCATAACGCATATTCGCAAGCCCATTATCGCCGTTTTAGCGGCAGTTTCCTGCCGCTAAAACGGCGATAATTTTATCGCCGGTCTTGCTAATATGCCCCTTTATGTGCCCTTGGCAGATAAGACAGACTTTGGCTCAGCTTATTGTAGCCAATCAGGTCAGTTGGAAAGAATGTCCTTTGGTCATTTAGCGGAGAAAAAAGCATTTCCTCATCTACATGTCAGTCCATGTGCCCATATCAGTCTCTAACTGCCCTGAGATCCACTGCTACTCTTTTGCTTGTCAGATTCAAAGCCAAGATTGCTACAAAAAGGGGATCAGGGGGAGAAAGTTCTTCTTTAGACATCAAAAATGTGGAATGATCCTCCAGGGGCCCTGTAGGAGAGCCAATGTAAGACAATTCTGTAAAAATTATTAAAATTACTTCTACAGAGAAAAATTCATCTCGCTGCTCTTGTTATGACCATCAAACATCTGAAAGATGTGCTAAACTAGAGAAATGTAATCACTCACTCATTCTTGCAATGTCACCTTCAAAGTCATTAAAAAGCCAATCATAGTGAGAAACTCATTTGGAGAACAAATCAGCAGGAGGAAATCAAATAACAGAAACAAAGTCTTAGCTCATAGTATGAGATGAGAAACTGATATGGTAAAATATTGTGCGATTCATGCATTTCAGAGGCCTAAAAACACTTGGCTGTCCTCTTCCTAGCAATAAAACATTCACTGCCCCCTCTTTCCTGCACACCAAGATCCAACACTTCATGGAATCTGTGACTACTGGTAATTGTAAACAGCAGCTATTCGCTCATGGCTAGCAGGGTGCACTTGTGACTCTTGCCTCAGATTCCAAATCCCTCTTCAATGTAAACACCTCTAAAATTGTCTCTGAAATACACTCCTTCCTCACTTTCAGTCCTCTCTACACCTTACATGAGTTCTTAAGCGATTTTAATTGCAACCTCTAATCCTGTGCAAATCCCAGTTTTGCCTGGATCCTGCTCTTCTGTGGCTCATTATATCCCAACATCTCCTTTCCCCCCTCAAGACTAGCACACAACACAATCCAGGAAGGTTTCCTCGCAGATGATTATATGGACAGTATTATAACCCTTTTAGTTTAAGGGCCTATCTTGTCTAACTATAGGCTTATCAATGTAATTACCAATACATTCACGCTCGTGGAAAAGACAGGGGTGCTTTCAAATAAAAACCCACCTGACCCACCAATGTTTACTATTATTGTCAGTCTGTTTTTTTTCCTAAACCTAGGCACTGTGATTACTTCAACACTGCCTGGGATGGCATCCTTTGGGAAGCTGATGAAGGCCAGAGTTTTCTTCTTATTCTCTGTTACTATTCTAGACCATCTGACGATTCTGAGCTTTGGTTCATCCCGAGAGACGTACCTCAGTAGCTCCCACCAAGTTAACTATCATCAGCTTGTTTTGACTCTTTTGGTTACATAGAATAAAAGGTCAATATAGACCCAGTTAATTTCAGCTCACCACTCTGACTTGTGAATTCCGACAGGACCTGCATCTCCCTGTTGTCATTTTCAACCATTTTCAATCTCTACATGTCTATTCTGCACTCACTTATGGAGGACCCCCTGTCAAATGTAACTCTTATGCTGGTTCATGTGCTTTTATCCAGTGGCGGCAGGTTATCTCTGAAAGTGGAGGGCATAAAAAATGTACCGGTACTGTACTGAGCAAGCAAGGTAAGTGAAAGAACACTGTTTTCGAGGGATATTTGAGAAGTCCCCATCATAATACTAAGCATAATAGTTCTTCCTACAGCACTCTTTTCACTTACATTGATAGTTCATAGGTCCAATAGAATATTTAGCCATCTCTCTAACGTGACTGAAGCGCCTGACATGGAAGCTGCTGCCAATGTACTATTCAATAACATCAACACACTTAAAACTGCGCTCCCACCTATCATATTCCCTGCTTTCAAGGGGTCCAAAATGCTTGACTTTATTGCAAATTAATGGCATTAAACCGTACCTAAGGTGCTGTCCGGGAGGCTTTTGCCCAAAATGCACATGAGCAGAACGACGCCAGTTCCCAATGCCCCCACTACAGTTTCCCAGCAACACGTTTGCCAAGCACGTGAATAACTGAGGAACCCACAGGGGGGAAAGGGGATGGGACAGAGAAGAGACAGCCACACTTCTTCACTCCGGTTCCTCTTCTGGATTTTCTCTTAGCTTGCTATCTTCTGCTCTTGCTTTGTTGTGCTATTTGCGTTGGAACTGCAACAAATGTTTATTATATCAATCACTTTTTACTCTTTTAACATTTACCTTCTTACATCTAATTAACTGATTCAAAATACACCTACCCGAGTCTCTGTGACCTATGCCTCTCTTCTTTCTTCGTTATGGTGTTTTCTGCCTTATCTGTAACTATAAGTGCAATCATTTTGTCTTGTTATCACATCTACTTTTGTCTCTCTATTTAATTGTTCTTTTCTCTTACTTCCAGACTCTCACCTCTACTTGTACAGAAGGCACTTAAGGAGAAATTCTATCTTCATTCAGGTAAGTACACTCTTCTTTATCCTTTTACTCCTTTTTCTCTCAAATAACTGACTCTGCCTTTTTGTAGAGATTCTCTTTTATATGGCTTGTTTAGTAACGCACAATTGCTTCTGCTTCTCAAATAATGAAGTAATTACATGGGGAAAGTTCTTCCCTAATGGCTTTTCTAATGGAGGGTCTATTTACAAGGTAAGTAATTCACAACTTAAACATACTTTTCAGTATCGAGAAAAGAATGTCACCGCTATCTGCGCCAACTCTACCCCAAAACATATATGCTTGACTAGCTTGGCACGATTGCAGACTTAGTCTCAAAATGCGAGTGAGTGCACCCAGAATGAACCGCCAAACTGAAACTAGGCAAATATCTCCGCTGTAAATAACTGAACATACATGCACTTGTTCTGACTCTACCTCTTCGGCAACACTACTCTCTCCAAGACTATGGTTGTTGCTTGTGAAAGAGAGAATGCGCCAAAAGCGGTCCTCAGCAACTTCCGCAGAAAACAATGCCCAACAAGATACTAACAGAACTAAGGACTTACTGACATGCACGTTCCTCAAACGCTAACCGCAAGTCCGGAAACAGGATAATTAACTGGAGAAACGTTGAAGAAAAGCGCGACGAAGTGTCCCTAACTAGCTTTCGCGCCGGAGACTGCTGAAGCTGCTTCTTCCTCGAGATCTTCAGGTGAAGTGCGCACTTCGGCGGGCGCTTCACCTGGACATTCCAGATTGCCTTCAATCTCTGAAACACTAGTCTGCTGAATCGATGGTCGCTCCCCAGCGGCCATCTTGGATTTCTTCTGAACTCGTGTTCTATGAAAGTAATAACCCTTACTCCTTCTGGCTGGACCTCTTAACCTTATTAGACCAATGGAAAGACCTTTAGCGTTAGAGGGCTGTGTGGTTCTGACAGTACCCCTCCGCAAGGTAGGTTCCTCCGGCTTGGGTTTGCTTGGAAATTTCTTGTGAAAGTCCCTAATTAATCGAGGAGCATGTACATCAGAACATAACTCCCACAATCTTTCTTGTGGGCCATAACCTTTCCAATCTAGCAAGTAGTAAACCTGACCTTTAGTTTCTTTTGAGTCCAAAATTTGTTTTACTTCTAATTCTTCTCCTCCCTCAGTTTGAATTGGTTTAGGGGTTTACCTACTCTTAATTCTTTTGGTGTCTTTTTTAATAGTGAAACATGAAACACTGGGTGTATTCCTAGACTCTTGGGTAATTTCAGGTAGTAAGTCAAGGAGCTCAATTTCTTTTCGATTAAATAAGGGCCTACGAACCTTGGTTGCAATTTCCTGTTTCCCTTGAGCCTAAGATTCTTTGTACTTAACCAAACTTTTTCCCCAATTTGGAGATCAGGTTCTTTCCTTCTTTTCTTGTCAGCATATAGTTTGTAACTTTCCTTCACTTTTGTGAGATACTTAGTTGCTAAGCTATGTACTTGAGTCATATGTTCAACTAAGTCCTTTACTGCAGGAACCTCTACTTCTTGAAAGTTTATTGATTGGTTTGGATGTCTGCCTGAATTTATGTAAAATGGGAATACCCAGTGGACACATTTTTTGCATTGTTATGCGCAAACTCTGCAGCCCAAAGGTATTCTGGCCAGTCTCCCTCTTGATCTAAAAGACATAATCTGAGCTATTGTTCAAGTTCTTGATTTGTTCTTTCAGTTTGGCCATCGGACTCTGGGTGATAACTAGTTGTGTACCTAGTTTCTATGTTCAATCTTTTAGTGAATGCTCTCCAAAAATGAGATAAAAATTGAGAGCCCTATCGGACACTAGTACCTTGGGTATCCCATGAGCTCGCACTATAGTCTGGCTAAAGGTGTGTGCTAATTTTCTAGCTGTTGGTACTCCCTTTAAGGGGACAAAATGAGCCATCTTAGTGAATGCATCCACACAAACTAATATTGTGTCAAACCCTTGACTGGATGGTAACTCTACTATCAGATCAAATGTTACGGTATGCCAGGGGTAAGGTGGTGTGGGTAAGGGTTGCAATAACCCCTTGGGAGCTTGTCTCTCCGATTTTCCCCTCGCACAGATTTTGCAAGTGGCTACATACTGACGAATTTCCTTGGTCATATTTGGCCACCAAAAACGACGTTTTACGAGATCTTTTGTTTTTTTAATCCCTTTATGACCGGCTAGTATGTGATCATGACACTCTTTTAAAGCCTTTTGTTGTAACTCTTGGGTAGGTAAATAGAGAGCTCCAGCATGATATGGTAAATTTCCATGGATTTCTCGTCTAGAATCCTGATTTGCCCATTCCTTCATTTCTTCTAAACCCATCGAGTCTTGTGCCGATTCTTCCATGGTTTCTTTTAACACTGCTCCGATGACCTTCCCTTCTGCAATTATACTTTGATTTTCAATCTCTTCTTGAATATTTTCTGTACCTAGTCTGGATAAGGCATCCGCCTTACCATTTTGTGTTCCTGGTCTATACGTGATCACGAAGTCATAATCAGCGAAATATAATGACCAGCGGACTTGTCTCGGTGTCAATGTTCTAGCTGACTTCAGAAATTTCAGATTGCGATGGTCGGTGAAGACCGTGACAGTAAGTCGTGCACCCATCAAATAATGCCTCCACTCCTTGAATGCATCCTTAATAGCCAATAACTCTTTCTCAGTTATGGTGTAATTCACCTCAGCGGAGGTCAACTTCCGTGAACGAAAGGCCACTGGGTGTAATTGACCTGTGGTTTTGTGTCTTTGAGATAAGACTCCTCCCAATACTAGATTTGATGCGTCGGTTTCTACATAGAAAGGCTCGGAGGGATCTGAATGCAGTAAGATCGGGGCTGTGGTGAAATGTTTCTTTAATTTCTCAAAGGCTTCCTCAGCTTCATTAGACCAACAGAATTTGACTCCCTTCCTTAGCAACTTTGTTAATGGAATTAACTTCTTGGAAAAGTCTTGAATGAACCTCCTATAGAAGTTTGCAAAGCCGATAAAGCTTTGGACTTCCTTCACAGATTTTGGTGATTCCCACTCTGTTACTGCCTTGATCTTGTTCTCATCCATGGTAATTCCGTTCGGTGATAGCACAAATCCTAGGAACTCTATAGTATTCACATGAAAGGCGCATTTCTCTAATTTGACGTACAAACTGTTTTCTCGTAGCTTCTGCAAAACTCCTTTCACATGTTCTTTATGCTCCTCCACTGAATTTGAATATATCAATATATCGTCTATGTAAACGATTGCACTTTGATCAATATATTCCTTCAACACATCGTTGATAAAGTATTGAAATGCAGCGGGGGCATTGCAAAACCCATAGGGCATCACTTGATATTCAAAGAGCCCATGTTTGGTCCTGAAAGCTGTCTTCCATTCATCTCCCTTCTTGACTCGGACTAGATGATATGCCCCCTTAGGTCTAACTTAGTATAGATTTGCGCACTCTTTACTTGACCCAATAGGACCGAGATTAAGGGCAAAGGATAGCGGTTTTTGATGGTTATACGATTGATTGCCCTATAATCAATGCAAGTCCTCAACTCGCCATCCTTCTTAGGGATGAAGAAAAGAGGTGAGTAGACTGGAGATTGGGAGGGTCTGATGAACCCATTATCGAGGTATTTTTGTAGGTACTCCTTTAGATGCTGGTCTTCTTTCTCTGTTAAGGCGTATATTCTGCTGCAAGGAAGATTGGAACCAGGTTGCAGTTCGAGCTTACAATCGAATTCTCTATGTGGCGGAAGCTTCTCTGCTTCGGTCTCACTAAACACATCTTGGATCTCAACGTACTCGGAAGGCAATTCTGTGGTTTGGATCATGCAAACCGTTGCTCCTCCTTCACACAGATGAAACGCTGGAGTTTCCATATGCCTCTTCTTGTCATGTTTATAGCAGTTTTCCTTACAAAACTCTGAATCCAGCACAACGGATCGGGCACTCCAATTGATAGTTGGATTATGCTCTGTAAGCCAAGCCACGGTAGCCCCAATATTAGCTGAAATTGAGGAGCATCTATCAAATTAAGTTGTAGTTTTTCACAATGTCCTTCCGCAGTTTTCAATTCAACTAATTCGGTATGACTAACTATGGGTCCCGAAGAGAGATTCGTCCCATCTACTGCTCGCACCACTTCACTCTTTTCTTTTTGTATTGCTCTTAACCCAATCTTTTCTGCGAACTTTAGGTCGCAAAAGTTACCTGTGGCTCCTGAATCCACCATTACTGTGATTTGTCTTAAAGTGATTTCCCGGAACTGCAGGGTCATGAACATGATGAGATGTGGTGAGGAGGACTGTAAAGTATTAGCCAGTGAATGAACTCTTGGAGTTGTTTCTAAATCGGAAACCACCAGTCCAACTCCCTTTACTGATGATGATGAGCATTTTCCGACGGTGTCTGTTTTGGCTTCCTCTGACAATTACGAACAAAATGACCACTGCCTCCACAATATAAGCACTGTTTATTCACTCACCGTCTTTCTTTCTCTTCTTTAGATAATGGCCCACGTATTGTTTCTATCTGCATGTGTTCGACACCATGTTGAGAATCATTTCCTTTAGTATTCTCCACTTTTGCTCAATCAAACCTAGGAGTACTTGAACGGAAATCTCTTCTCTTCTCTCCTCTTCTTTCATTCTGTCGAAAATCGATTTCGAGAACTAAGTCTATTAAAGCTGAGATCTCTGTGGGTCTGTTAGGCACTTGGGCTAAAGCATCTTTTAATTCATCTCTTAATCCACGATAGAACACCGCTGCTCGTTTGTTCTCTGGCCATTCAGTCTCCACTACTAGTTTGTTAAATTGGGCCAAGTATGCAATTAGATCCCGATTGCCCTGCTTAATCTCCAACAGTTCGTTATCTGTGGCTTGTGATGCTTTTCGCCGATCAAAGATCCTGAGAAATTCTTTTTTGAATTCGTCTATATCATATAAAATTGGATCATTTCTGGTCACTAATGGCATGGACCAAGACGCTGCGTCTCCACTAAGATATGATAGTATGAATGCCACTCGCGACTGTGCGTCAGGAAAAACCGCAGGACGACACATGAAATGTAAAGTGCATTGCGTCAAGAACACTTGTGCTTTCTGAGGGTCTCCATTAAACCGTTCAGGGGGGGCCAAAGGAATCACTGGGGACAAGGAATGAATAACCTGAGCTGTAACCTTGGGCGTAGAGACTGTTGGGTCACTAGAATATTCCTCATGTGAAGATGCATTCTTGAAACTTGTCCCTGATACTAAACTATTCATCTTAATCGTTAAATCTGTAGTCTCTCTCCGAGAGGTAATCAGGTCCTGTCTAAGTTCCCTATTTTCTTCTCTAATGGCTATTAATTCCTTCTGTATCCCCTCCAAAAATTCTCCTAACTTCTTTAGATCTAGACCCTCTGCCATTCTGGCTCAGGTGCATATACAGCGTGGGCACTTCACTCTGTCAGGGAGGCATTTGCCCAAAATGCACAGGAGCAGAACGACGCCAGTTCCCAATGCCCCCACTACAGTTTCCCAGCAACACGTTTGCCAAGCACGTGAATAACTGAGGAACCCACAGGGGGGTAAGGGGATGGGACAGAGAAGAGACAGCCACACTTCTTCACTCTGGTTCCTCTTCTGGATTTTCTCTTAGCTTGCTATTTTCTGCTCTTGCTTTGTTGTGCTATTTGCATTGGAACTGCAACAAATGTTTATTATATCAATCACTTTTTACTCTTTTAACATTTACCTTCTTATATCTAATTAACTGATTCAAAATACACCTACCCGAGTCTCTGTGACCTATGCCTCTCTTCTTTCTTCGTTATGGTGTTTTCTGCCTTATCTGTAACTATAAGTGCAATATATTTTGTCTTGTTATCACATCTACTTTTGTCTCTATATTTAATTGTTCTTTTCTCTTACTTCCATACTCTCACTTCTACTTGTACAGAAGGCACTTAAGGAGAAATTCTATCTTCATTCAGGTAAGTACACTCTTCTTTATCCTTTTACTCCTTTTTCTCTCAAATAACTGACTCTGCCTTTTTGTAGAGATTCTCTTTTATATGGCTTGTTTAGTAACGCACAATTGCTTCTGCTTCTCAAATAATGAAGTAATTACATGGGGAAAGTTCTTCCCTAATGGCTTTTCTAACGGAGGGTCTATTTACAAGGTAAGTAATTCTGCCAACTTAAACATACCTTTCAGTAACCAGAAAAGAATGTCAGCTCTATCTGTGCCAACTCTACCCCAAAACAAATATGCTTGACTAGCTTGGCACGATTGCAGACTTAGTCTCAAAACACGAGTGAGCGCACCCAGAATGAACCGCCAAACAAACTAGGCAAATATCTCCGCTGTAAATAACTGAACGTACATGCACTTGTTCGGACTCTACCTCTTCGGCAAAACTACTCTCTCCAAGACTATGGTTGTTGCTTGTGAAAGAGAGCATGCGCCAAAAGCGGAACCTCAGCAACTTCCTCAGAAAAGCAATGCCCAACAAGATACTAACAGAACTAAGGGCTTACTGGCATGCGCTTTCCTCAAACGCTAACCGCAAATCCGGAAACAGGATAATTAACTGGAGAAATGTCGAAGAAAAGCGTCGACGAAGTGTCCCTAACTAGCTTTCGCGCCGGAGACTGCTGAAGCTGCTTCTTCCGCAAGTTCTTCAGTGTGAAGTGCGCACTTCGGCGGGCTTCACCTGGACATTCCAGATTGCCTTCAATCTCTGAAACACCAGTCTGCTGAATCGATGCCTCGCCCCGGCGGCCATCTTGGATTTCTTCTGAACTCGTGTTCTATGAAAGTAATAACCCTTACTCCTTCTGGCTGGACCTCTTAACCTTATTAGACCAATGGAAAGACCTCTTAGCGTTAGAGGGCTGTGTGG
>CAWUFW010024694.1:0-56317 GCA_963921515.1 Calotriton arnoldi | reverse complement strand
TCGTGGCTGTATTGTCGGTGAGTATGTGGAGTGGTGTAGCGTGCTGGTTGTGCGATGCTGTCCCCTGTCCAGTTGGAATAGCAACGGTTCTCTGTGTCCCTCACACCCAGGTGACTCTGCGTATCCGAATGGGGCATGGCTGCTCAGTCCATTGAGGAATCCTCGCACCCCAGCAGACGATCGATACAATGAGGCACATGGGAGGACCAGACGTGTGGTCGAGCGTACCTTTGGCCTCCTCAAGTCCAGGTTCAGGTGCCTGGACCGCACCGGGGGTGCACTGGCGTACTCCCCACAGAAGGTGTGCCAGATAGTGGTGGCGTGCTGCATGCTGCACAATCTGGCCATTCGGAAGCAGATCCCCCTCATTGTGGATGACGGAGATCAACCAGGGCCCCAGCCCGCAGACCAGGACAGCTCGAGTGAGGTGGACAGCGGAGAGGAGGAAGCTGGGAATGTGCGCCAGCAGCTCATCGCCTCGCTACTTCACTTGACGGTGAGTGTCCATGTACGACGGATGATGTGTCTGTATCTGTGCAGGTGTGTGTGTGCTGTGTCAGGGTGGCCGTATGTTCACTGCGTGCAGTGTGTCAACGCTCCATGGCCAGGGTAGTATGCCACTGTTGGTGACTGTGGCATTGTGCCCTATTGCTCTGTGCGATGTGTGTACATTGCTTGTAGTTGTTGACATGTACTGTGTGATGGGTGTGTGACACACTCATTGAATGTGCTCCTGTTCTGTCTCCCACCCCTAGGTCCCTACAGGCCCTCCGGATTCCATTGCCATGCCACGCATCAGGTGCCTTTCCGCCCAAGGTGGCCGTTGTATTCCGTACAAATAAAACACAGGGCACAAACAGCAGTTAGTGAAAAAGGTGCATTTATTCCAAACTGTGACATGTGATTGTGTGTAAGGTGATGACAAAAGTGGTGCGTGCAGTGACAATGAGCTGTCGGTCATGGCTGCGTGAAGCTCAGGGTGTACCCACTGGTTCTATGTCCATAGTCCAACACACACATGCCATCCAGCTGGCTGTGTGGAGTGGGATCGTAGAGCAAGTCAATGCAGTGGCTGGTCAAGGAAGGCTGGCGGAAGGCTGGCTGGCTGCCTCACTTGCGACTGGAGCGTGCGAAGTCCTCCCGGGAGATCTGTTTCCTCTTCGGACGGCCCCTTCCACGTTTGGGAGGGGGTGTGTGGTGGCGACCTGCTGGTGGTGGGTGAGGTGTGCTCACTGGCTGTGGACGCAGGGGAAGTGGACACTGCTGCCCGACCCTGCGCCCTAGCAGGTGGTGGCGGAGGTGGTGTTGCTGGCCTTGCCTGTGACCCCACCGCCACCACCAGCTGGCCCATGAGGTCCACGAGTTGGTCCATACGGGACACGAATTGGCCCATATGGGCGTCCATGGACCTCAGCACCCCCAGCACCTCCCGCGTGTCTGTAGCAGACCTGACCCATTGTTCTTGGGCCTCCTCATAGGCCCCAAGGACTCTGGCCATTTGAGGCAGGGCATGGCTCCCAGGGGAGGCTGGCGTTTCCCTGACCCTGCTCCTCCTACCAGTCCTGCTGCCACCGGCCTGCCCACTAGCCACATTGCACACCACGGTCCTCGCTGTGGCTCCCAGGGTGGATCCAGTCGGCCGGGCCACCACCTGCGCTGGGGCTGGTGCCAGCGAAGACGTGGTGGTGGTGGTGGCGGTGGTGGTCGGTGCGGCGATGGTGGCGGTTGCGGCAGTGGTAGTGGCCGCAATGACCGTGGGTGTGGCCGCAACGACAGTGGCAGCAGGGGGCTGGGACTGTTCAGCATCCCTGGATGATGGGTTGGTGGGTAGGAGGGGTCCTGGGGAGCGGCTGGGCCCTGCCACACCAGATGGGCCTGCTTGGTGGTCCGTGTCCGAAGAGGAGGACAGATCCTCCAGATCCGTGTGTCCTCGTTGGGGGCTTGTGGGCTGGCTGTGCTGGCTGCTGTCTCCATCCCCAGCATCCGGCAGTTCGTCACCTGTGGAGAGAATGAGATTTGTTATTGTGTTGCACCTGGCGAAGTATGTATTTGTCGTCTGACATTGGCAGTTCGTGCAATCTCGTACATGGGTTTCCCGGAGGCGAGTGTGTGGCTGTGGCATCTGTAGTTGTGTGTGCTAGGCAATGGGACTGTGTGCTGTGCACATGTGGCATGGGACGGATTGGCCATGCCGATGGGTGTGTTGCTGTGCCCCTACTCATTGTGACTCTGGTGTATGGTGTATCCTGGGTCTGGTTTGTACTTTGCTTTTGGGGTTCATATGGAACACTTAGGAACGCATATGGCAACATGGGGGCCATGCCCCAGATTCACATTTGGGAGGGAATATGCTTTTGGGGTTCAAATGGAACGCTTAGGAACGCATATGGCAACATGGGGGCCATGCCCCAGATTCGCATTTGGGAGGGGATATGCTTTTGGGGTTCAAATGGAACGCTTAGGAACGCATATGGCAACATGGGGGCCATGCCCCAGATTCGCATTTGGGAGGGGATATGCTTTGGGGTTCAAATGGAACGCTTAGGAACGCATATGGCAACATGGGGGCCATGCCCCAGATTCGCATTTGGGAGGGGATATGCTTTTGGGGTACATGCTGTAAGCCATGGGTGCCGAACGTGACATGTGTTGTGGCAGCATGACAGTGCATGGTTTGAGGTGTGTGCATGCTTGACATGGCCTGCATATTTGCTGTCTGTTGTGATTACTGGACATGGCATTGGACGCATCGTTATGAGTGAGTGTTGGTTGTGTGCCAGCCAACGTATTGCAGTTGTCCCATCTCCTTGGTGTGCGTGCTGCCCTGTGCCATGTGCATCACTGCAGTGCTCGGGGGGCCCATGTTGTGTGTTGTTGCTCACAGTGTGTCGTGCGCTTCATTGACTTCTGGCACATGGTTGGTCATGGGCATGTGTCTTAGCGTGACTGCTGTATATGTGGCAGCTGTGCGGATGACATGCCTTTCATGAGACTGGGGCTGACGGATGGGATGGATGGTATGTTGTATGTGCATGGTGTGTCTGTGTGTTTGATGGGTTCAGTGGTGTTCGTGTGCATTTCTGTTGTTCCGCTCTGTTGCGTCTAGTGTTGTTTGTCTTACATAGGCGTAGTTGTGGGGTGTGTGGTTGACAGGCAGTAGGGGCTACATGGACTGGACTTCAATGGTGTTTCGGTTGTGTGTGATGGGTTGCACAGTGGCTGCCGTGTGGTACTATGTTCAGTGTGGCTTGTGCATGCAGACGTGGCTCCTTGGGTGTTGCTGTGTTTGTGATGGGTCATGTGGGGTGTGAGTCTGTGGTTCATGTCCGTGTGCACATTGTTCACTTGTTCGTGACGGTGGGCGGTGCTGCGTGTTCGTCTGCTACGTGACATGTCCCATGTGTTGGTCGTGTTACGGCCCTCATGCCTCCAGTAATCCAGCCCTGTCCAGTTTCCCACCTGCAGGTTGTTCGGGCGTGCACTGTACTGGATGCCACATGGTTCTAAGCGGGGGTGCTCCATGTTGCAGGTCTGTGGGGGTGGGGGGTGTTGTGGGTCGTAGTGGTGGCTGGACACCCACTGACACCGATTGCTGTGGACCGTGATGTCTACCTTTCGGCTGTCGTTGTGCACTGCGGTGGCTGACACGTGGCTGTGGGGTGTGGGGGATGCTCCTCCTTGCTGTACTGTGGGACTAGGGGCCTGGTGTGTTTTGTACTTGGGCTGTCCACCCTCCCACCCACTGCACTTTGTGTTCCTGCCACTTAACTGTTACTTGTCGGTTAGTGCAGCTATGGCGGACACATGGGTGTGGTGGGTGCTCGTTGTGGCGCTTCTGGCATATTTGGGGACCTGTTGGTGGTTACGTGGCTGGCTGAGTGTACACATGTCCCCACGCATCTTACAGTTGTTCTGTTTGGGCTGTGTGTGGTGGTGTCTGTTGCATGTGTGTGTGATGTGTTGTGTATTGTGTGCTGGACATGGGGGTGTTTGTCCCTGGGAGCTGTGGCATGGTGGTAGTGCATGTGAGTACATAGCGGTGTGCTGGTATACATTAGTTTGTACTTACCAGCCTCCACTCCCCTGCTAATCCGGCGAGGATCTCGGGATGTATGATGACTCGCACCTTCTCCTCCCACGCTTTGAAGGTCTTGAAGAGCGCGGGATTCCCTCCGCCAGTGACGGCAGCCAGCTCTCTGTTTTTGCCCTCCTTCTTCTTGACCAGGCTCTTGACGTCATTCCACCGTTTGTTAATTTCGACTCTGTTCCTGGGCAGGGTCCCGACTGCATTGACCTGGTCTACAATCCGGTTCCACATTCTGTTTCTGGTGGCTAGTGGTGTGTGTTGGACCATGTTCCCATAGATTTGTGGGTGCACCTTGATGATCTCGTCGACCATGACCGTCAGCTCCATGGGCGTGAACTTGGGCATTCTTTGTGGTGCCATGGTGTTTGTGGTGCTGGTGCGGTGTGTGTTGTGTAATGTGCAGGGGTTTGTGGTGCCGGTGTTTGGTGGTGGTGGTGGTGGTGGTTGTGATGTGTGCGTTTCTGTGGTGTGCTGCTGTCCTTGCTGTGTCACTGTGTCCTCTCCTCTCCTCTCTGGTTTGCGATGTTGCAAGGGGTTGTGGTCTGTGGGAGTTCTGCTTTTGTACTTACCTATGTGGGTGTGTCCTCATGGTCTGTTGTTTTCAGGTGTGTTGTGTCTGGTGTTCTGGCCTTTGTAGTTTTTGTTTGTCCAGGGGGTGTTTTCGGGATGTGTACTGTGCTTGTGTATTTGTGCGTGCCTTGCTGTGTGGACTTATTGGCCATGTTGTGTGCTATTGGTTTTGTGAGCGGATGGTTTCTGTGCAGGGACGTGGGCGCCATGGTTTCTGCCGTGTCGATTGGCATCGGCGTTGTTTGCGCTGGCGGGCGGTATATTTGTGGTTTTCCCGCGCTCATGGCGGTGCGATCGGAATTTCACGTGCGGTGTGTCGGCCGTGAGGGCGGGCGGTTTTGTGTTGTCGTGCGTGTTTCCGTCCGTGGCGGGCGGTTTGACTCCGACTCGGACGATGGCGGGCGGTATTTTGTGTGATTTTTCCGCCGATGGCGGTTTTCGGTTTGTGTTATCGTAATGGCGTGGTCGGTGTTCAGACGGTGTATGCGGGCGGAATTTTGCCGCTTCCATGCCTGGCGGATTTATTTACGCCGGGTATCGTAATGGGCCCCTATATGTATTATTTAATTTATTTAAAATTATTTATTAGAGATTTTTAAAAAACTATATTTTGAACAACGATATTTTTGTTTTGCTATTTTTGTACTTACCATTGTAAAGATAGGATGTCGATATTCTTGACATCGATATTTTGAACACGATATTTGTGTAGGTCGATATTCCTGTCGTCGATATTCTGTCAGTGATCCGCATGCAACAGCCATGGAACGCCTTCCCAGGGCAGATTAAGGCAACACAGCGAATTGCGCTGCATTGCTTTACTCCAGAATTATGGAGCCACTCAGGGCTGTGCTAAATGGCCTTGCGTGGCTTCATAAATCTAATTGAGAACTAGCGTCAATCTTGCACCAACTTGTGTGGTGCAAGAGCGATGCAACTCTGCTTGTATATAGGCCCCTCAATCTCTTAGGAACTACCATCTCTTTGGTGAGCATATTAACACAAAGAGGTCATAAAAAGGGCGGTGAAAATATATGTATTTTTTTCATAATGCGTTATTTACTTTTTTCTCTGAAGTGCTTCAGTCTCACAAATACAAAAGGCAATGAAAACAAAATTATTTGAATACACTTACACGTTCACAATGTTTTTTCATAAACGTAGATTAAAAATAAAATTACAAAGAAAGATGTTAAACTCTCAGTAGATATGCACTGCCTCAAAATAGATTTTCTGTCCAAGTTCACATCAGTCACTGGGGACAGTTTGAGCTTCTGATCAGAAGAGGATGCTTTCCACAAAATATGTACATTGATTCTATCTCCTATTTCCTCAGAGAACAGCTTGTACTTTTATTAAAATGACTGTAATGTGGAACGTTCATCGGGGAAAAAAGGCCATAAAAAGGAAAAGTGTCTGAAGCTTGGGTCTCATTTTTTAATCTCTATGGCAGGAGCCATGCCGGGCACTGAAAACGCATTGCCCTGATTAAAATACGGCAGTGGAACAAAAAACAAATAGCGGAGGAATAACCCATTGCTTTAATCTGGCACGGTGTGCAAAACTATTCAAAAGGACAAGAACCAATGAACGCCGGCTATTCTAAAACAATCACAAGCTGTCTTCTTGGGGAGGGTAATTCGGGCTGCAAAAGGGAAAGAGCAGAGCACTAAAACTATTCAGGAGCAAATGGTTCCTATTTTTCGATTTTCTGTTGTATTTTTGATATTGCACCCTCACCACTCGATACTGAATCAGAACCCAGAAACAGGGAGGGGGAGGGAGAGCGGAAGCAGAGCAGAAGTAAGCAGGGGCGTAGTAAGACTGGGGAGTGTGAGCTTCAGATTTCCCAATAATCAGGCTGGCACATAATGTTAAAATACATTGGGGCATATGTACAAGGAGTTAACGCCGCGTTAGCGGCACTTCTCTGCCGCTAATGCGGCGATATTTTTATAGCCCTATTAACAAGCTGTCGCTAACAGCCGTTAGCGACAGATTTCTGGCGATACCGGCCGTTTCCAGCATCGCCACCTATGTTAGCGATTGATATGCAAGGTAGGCGTTCCCGTGCAAAAACGCACGCTAACCCCACTTCGCGATATTTACAATGATCGCCCGGACCCGCAATACGTTAAAAAAACAGCCGCTAACGCCCGTTAGCGTCTGGGACTTAAGACCAGAAAATAGCTGGTCTTAAAAATGGAGATAACACTTGGGGCCTCATGTCAGCAGGTTTTGGTACTGGACAGCGCTGCAAGCAATGTTGCTGCGATGCTCTGCGACAAAACTACAGGGCAGGAATGCGCACCATCAATAAGATGCATTCCTGGGCCTCAGTCATGAAAAGTGTTGCAGCGCTGCGACAAGACAGTGTCGCAACACTTTTCACTACGCCCTACTTGCCACTCCATGGATGCGCTGTTTTCACTGGACAGCGCTCCATGACGCAAGTAATGACAGATTCATCTGGAATCCTGACGTATCTGTCTGCGCTAATGTCACGCATTGCTGCTGTTGTGTCACAAGCATGACGCAACTCCAGCAATGCATGGGGCCAGCCTATCCCTGTGGCACTGCGTCACCCTTACGCCTGCCATTAGGCAGGCGTAAGGTACTGACGCAGTGCCGTCCTACAATATTCGCAGTGAAATCTGAGGGATTTCAATGTGCCACTCCTATGAGGCCTTGTCGCGTGGGAACGCACACCCAGCGTACATCATACCTGATGCAGGTATGATGTGGCACAGGGCTTCACAAGGTCACGCATATGCCTACATGCATCACTTTGCAAATACAGCACTACGTGGTGCTAGTTTATCCTGGTCCATTCTTGAGGGGTGTCGGCGCAGTTGGAGATCCATCGGCGGCGGTTGCGTACTGCGGTATCATCGTCTGTAAGCGTTAGCGGAGTGGTGGTGCTGAGGGAGTTGATGAGACGTTCTTCGGTGGCCTTGATCCAGCTGCGAGGGGGGGCGATGATGGCGGTGGTGTACGGTGGGCCTAGTGAAGACGTGATGTATACAATGATGGTCGGTCCAGGAGAGTCCGGTGGTGTGGCTGTAATTGAAGTTCCCGCTGGCGGAGGAGACGTGCTTGACCGTGTGTCCTGCTATGTGGCTTGCTGCATTGACTAGCTGCTTGAGTCTGATGTTGGTGAGCTTCCCCAGGAGGGGGTGGTGTTCTGGTCACTGGAGTTGTCCAGGTGGAACTTGAGTTCACCGAGTAGGATGTCGTCGGTGGATGGGAGAGCCTGGGGTGCAAGGAGGTCTACAATGGTATCGGAGAATGGGGGGCCATGGCCCGGGGGGCCTGCAGATGAGGGTGCCTCAGAGGATGGGCTTGGGGTTGGTCCGGATCTGGGAGTTGAGGTGCTCCATGGTCACCGTTGGGTCATTAGAGTGCGTGGTCAGTCGGAGTGTGCTTCTGTAGGTGATGGCAATGCCTCCTCCTGGAGGGTCGGGGTGGTCCTTGCGGGTGATTCAGTAGCCGTCACTGATGGCGATGGCGATGTCCGGTCCAGAGCAGAAGTTGGTCCTGGCAGGCGATGTGGCGTCCAGCGTTGATGGCGAGGAGGGTGCTGGCGTCGTAGCGGTGGAGTGTCCGAGAGGAAGGGTCCTTGGGGCTGAGCGCAGTCCAGGGGCAGATGGACGCAGACGGGCTTGCCTATGGCTTGCCTTTGGCACGGGAGACGTCCATTACAATGCAGGCATTACATCGTAATGCCTTTACAATGCTACTCCAACAACGCAGGTGCCTTTACATCGCATTCCATTACAACGCATTGTGAGGTCAGTAATGGGGTATTGTTAATTTTTAGGGTGGGTATGGGTTTCGTGTGTTGGAGATGAAATTTGGGGTGTGCTTTGGGGTAAATTCTTGAAATTTGGGTGTGTTTTGGGGTCCATTATGTACATTCGAGTGTGTTTTGGGGTCAATTATGAAATTTGGGGTGTGCATTTGGGTCAAATATGGTTTTTAGGGTGTGTTTTGGGGCGCACAGATGAATTTTAGGGTCCACGGTTTGCTTTGGGGTGCAATGGTTAGTTTTAGGGTTGCACTCACTGAAGAGGGAATAGTAATTTTTACATCTCCGCTATGCAACACCTTCCTTACTGTTGCAATATGCCTAGTATTAGTATGCATTGTAATGGAATACGATGTAATGGTATGCGTCGTAACTTCATATATACCTTTGGCACACCAGTGGTACTCCCGCTGCGCATGGCCGCACAGCGGCCGCCATTGAGAAGTGCTGCGGGGGGGACTGGACAGCTGGGCGGTGGGAAAGGCCGGAAAGAACACTGGATGGGGCGTGGATGCGGGGGTGTGTGTGTGAGCGGGTGTTGTAAATATTAAAATAAGGGAAATCTTACCTCGATGCTGGTTCCCGTGTCTTCGTGTCTCCTGCTCTCCTGAGTCTGCTTCCAGGAACAGTAAGTAGGCAGCCAGGCTCCCTCCCCAGAGCCAATCACAACGCTGCGATGCGGCATTGGGATTGGTCATTGACGCCGGGACAAGGCATGCAGCCAGGGGCTGGAGGGGTGGGCATGTTCTCCATGCAGTCTGTAATGCAGCCTGCATTGCGAACAGGGAAGTGCGCATGACTGCTTTGGGCGGCCTGAGCGGGCCGACCAAACAGTCATTGCGCACCTGAATGGGTATGCCAATCCGCCCCTGCCCTGCTCCGTGAGTGGAGCAGCCCTACCCACCCTCCTGCCTGCAAAGGATACATGCAAAAACAACAATTGATGGACAGAATGCAGAACAATGTCATACATTCACCCCAGTACAGAGATCTGGGCCTAAATCCATCGTTTTTTGCTCACCATGCCATTCCAGTTTGGACCCAGCCATATGCAAATCAGTCTTGACCCTGCGCCCAATGGGAACAGTCCAGCCCGAACTGCCAGGCCAGGTCCTCCCTGGACTGGAAACAAGCATCCTAGGACCGGTTTCGGGCTTTCAGCCCTCATCAGCCAGGATAGCTTGACTCCAGTGGCATGGAGAGCACGGGACCCACGTCTGGGCATACCCGTCCCACTCGGGGTGACAAATGCAAAAACAACAATTGATGGACAGAATGCAGAACAATGTCATACATTCACCCCAGTACAGAGATCTGGGCCTAAATCCATCGTTTTTTGCTCACCATGCCATTCCAGTTTGGACCCAGCCATATGCAAATCAGTCTTGACCCTGCGCCCAATGGGAACAGTCCAGCCCGAACTGCCAGGCCAGGTCCTCCCTGGACTGGAAACAAGCATCCTAGGACCGGTTTCGGGCTTTCAGCCCTCATCAGCCAGGATAGCTTGACTCCTGTGGCATGGAGAGCACAGGACCCACGTCTGGGCATACCCGTCCCACTCGGGGTGAAAAATGCAAAAACAACAATTGATGGACAGAATGCAGAACAATGTCATACATTCACCCCAGTACAGAGATCTGGGCCTAAATCCATCGTTTTTTTGCTCACCATGCCATTCCAGTTTGGACCCAGCCATATGCAAATCAGTCTTGACCCTACGCCCAATGGGAACAGTCCAGCCCGAACTGCCAGGCCAGGTCCTCCCTGGACTGGAAACAAGCATCCTAGGACCGGTTTCGGGCTTTCAGCCCTCATCAGCCAGGATAGCTTGACTCCAGTGGCATTGAGAGCACTGGACCCATGTCTGGGCATACCCGTCCCACTTGGGGTGACAAATGCAAAAACAACAATTGATGGACAGATGGATGATGGATTTAACCCAGATCTTTTGACTGGGGGAGAAAGTTTGCATTGTCAGCATTCCGTCCATCATTTGTTTGCTGTAACACTTTTCGCCCTAAGTGGGATGGGTATGCCCAGACGTGGGTCCCTTGCTCACTGTGCCACTGGATTCAAGCTAGCCTGGCTGAAGAAGGGTGACATACCCTGAAACCGGTCCCGGGATGCTTGTTTCCGGTCCAGGGAGGACCTGGCCTGGCAGTTCGGTCTGGACTGTTCCCATGGGGCACAGGGTCAAGGCTGATTTGCATATGGCTGGGTCCAAACTGGGGTGGCGTAGTGGGCAAAAGAACGATGGATTTAACCCAGATCTTTTGACTGGGGGAGAATGTTTGCATTGTCAGCATTCCATCCATCATTTGTTTGCTGTAATGCAAAGAAAACATAGCACGATTACATCAGGAAGTTATCATCATGTGATGATTTTTCCTCTTCTTGCACTGCTTGAAAGCAGTGGGGCGACGCTCTTCCACCATAGCGGATGAGCCACCACTGGGGGTGCGTCATCTACAGGGCTAGGCCTGGGCGACTCAACCCACGGGCCTCCTCCGCTACGCGTCCCTCCTTCTCCTTACCTGGACACTGACACTGTGGCGCAATCCGCTGCACTCTCTCCAAATCTGTGACTCAGCCAGCAGGAGCCTCAGCCAGGAGTGATTTCACAAGTTTGGGTACAGCAGTCGCCTCCAAGTCCACTGGTGAACCTCCCGATGCAGCTGATGCAGCAGGGCCCCCTTAGGCGTGAAGTTGCAGCGCTCCCACCACACAAGTTCGGCACAGCTCAGGGGCCTCACCCTCCACAGCGTCCGGCCAGCCCAACATCATCCGGCCTGTGATGCAGAGAGGCGGCACCCACCTTTGGTAATCCCCTCCGTGCACCCCGGTGTAGTGATGGATCATAGTATGTGATGCAGACCTCCCTACATTGGTGCGCAGGAGCGCCTCTACCACTAACAGCTCCAAGCGACGCAAGCCGGTATTCTCACACAGGTCAGCAACGTGTCTCCATGCGACCTGCCAGACTTCACCACCAGGTATGGGTGATCGTCGCGCCTCAATGTCTACCACCACGGCTCATCGACTCCACAGCTCCTCCGCATCCCACTCCAGGCTCCAGACGCAGGTCCAGAGAGGCATCCAGGCTCCAGACACAGGTTCAGTGAGGCATCCAGGCTCCAGGCGCAGGTCCACCGAGGCATCCAGGCTCCAGACGCAGGTCCAGCAAGGCATCCAGGCTCTCATCCTGGTCATCCTGGATGTTGGGTGGCTTGCAGGGGTTGTTGATGTGTGCTGCACTTGGCCCTGGCTGCTACATTCTGCATTTTTTTGGTTTTTATGCCTATTTTCCATTGGAGGTTGCAAATAGGCTATTTTTTGCATTAGAGGCAAAAAAAACTCACGTTGGGTTGACTAACGTGAGTTTCTTTGCCGCTAATGGGCCTATCTGTAGTTTTCGCCCGCTAACGCCGGAATTCCTATCGCCATCGCGCTAATGTTAGGGGCAGTTTTCACCGCCGATCCCTGATACTATCGCCATGTAGCGACGGCCTGTCAATACGCCGCTAACATGGCGATAGTTTTCAGCGCTAAGCGGCGATAAACAAACTGCCGCTAACTAGCGTTAGCGATAGTTATCGCCAGTCCTTGTACATATGCCCCATTGTACCACAAGCAGAGTGCACAAAAGGGGGTTGAGGGGCGGTGGAATGGGAGAGGAATGAGGATTGGTAGGGGTACTAAATGTGAGAAAACACATTATTTGTGAAATAACCAACATTTTTGACTTCTTTCCAGGCAGAGAGAGTGTGTGTGTATGCGTTTTTGTCTGTTGGTGAAATCCGACAGACACCTCACCATACCCGTTTGAAAGCACCTCTGCCCAACCCTTTATCAAAAAAAATATTTATGGGGGGATGTAACACCACCCTGAAGCTACGCCCCTGGAAGTAAACATCACTGTCAAAAGGTAAATTTAGATTATATGTGACTAGGCCAATAGGCGGAAGAGGTAGGCTCTCAGTCCTTTCCAGTACTCTCCAAAGACCACCTTGAGGCATATTATCACAAGAGAGGATTCCAGAGAGATAAACCTGGGAGGCGAAATGACTACCAATACATATGTTTTGCACAGCGTGCAGAAATAGACTTTTATTGTTAATCCCATGTAGGCTTCTGGTCAGTAAGATGGAATCCAATGATGCCAGAAGCGCAGACTAGGAGGGCTTTTTAAACAAGGAACGAGTGGCCCAGTTACAGGGTGGGTGAAACTGGGGGTGTCAGCTACACGGAGCGAATGCAGCTTTTCCAAGTGAGGTATTTAATGAGAGCGGAGATCTCCTAATTCAAACTTATGACCTGGTAATGAGGCATGACATGCTAATGCAATTTTTATTGAACCAAAATCTTCATGTTTTTGCCCATTTTGCTAGCATTTCCCTTAGTATATTTTGCCAGCTTTTCCCTACACTAATTAGTCTGGGGAAAACTGTTATCACTTAACTGAACCCATTCTGCACAGGGATTTAGAATTTACAACCAGGCATGTATTTGGGCTCTTTGATTGACCTGTAGCCAGTTGAGTCCCAGTAAAGCTAGTGTGGAGTGAGTGGATTAGTTAAGGTAAAATATGAGTGGGACTTCATAGGTGTGCCCCCATAGAGCATCACCAGTTTTTTTACTAGAAGCCCCACCAAGACACATTTACAATAATCATCTGCACCTATTAGTAATAACTGCCCCTGGATCCATGGGTACAGTAAATACGGTTGTAGGTAGTGGGTACAGTGCAAACAAAATGAAGTAGAAAAGAAAAACACCAGGATTAGATGTAGGTAATCTTTCTGTGAAATTATGTACACATCTTTGCGGAAGCTTTGGTTGACTTTGCTGCAACCAAGGAGTCAATTGCACATGCATTTATTTGGTTAGGAAATTCACAAGAATTAGTTTTATAGCGATAGAATTGGAGTATCTGTGAGAAATAATCAGACTATATGTAGCACTTCACACAGCTTTGTTGTTTTATTTACAATAAAAGGTGAGCAGTGCACTTAGTGATATCCAAAGTGCACTATCATTAAAGTACATTGTATTACAGTAACACAATAATGCAACACCTTCGTATAAAGGTAAGGAGCACTGCATATAAAAAGAATAGATTAGGGCACTACCCTCCGTACCTTTGACCAGTGCAAATGATTTTTTCATCTCTCAGACAACGCACGTCTGCAATACTGTCAATTGCGTCACTGGCTTAGTTCTCCGACATATTCCCGGGATGTGACTCAGCAGCTCACCCCCTTTGAGTCCTTGGTTCGTAGAATCGAGGGGTCCAGGGGCCTGATCTCCAAAACCTACTCTGTCCTTCAGCACTCTCAACAGCTCCCGCCTCATGGCTACCAGACGCGTTGGGCCTCCGATTTGACCGCTGACATCTCCCCGGCGGAGTGGGCTCGTTTGTGGAGGGACATCCCCAAGGTGTACCGTAGCACGCCTCAGCGAGAATCTGCATATAAACTGATGACGCGATGGTATTATACCCCTACCCGTCTCCATCAGATGTTCCCGAACACCCCTTTGCTTTGCTGGAGATGCCAGACTGATAGAGGGGACTTTCTACACATTTGGTGGTCTTGCTTTGTTTTGGAAGGAGGTCCTCAGTCACATTAAAGAGGTGGTGAGTTTCCCGATTCCCTCTACCCCGTCCCTAGCGATTCTGGGCATTCGGCCCGGCGCGCTGAAGGTCATGACTTCGGCGGACTGGTACCTAATTCTTCATCTATTGGGAGCGGCACGACAGTCCATTGCCTCCTGTTGGAAGCGGCCCCACCCTCCTCCTATAGCTGCTTGGTTTCTCCGGTTGTGGGATGTCATGTCCTTGGAGCTGCTCATGGATCGCCTCAATCACACAGACACTCGATTTGACCGCATCTGGCAACCACTTATACGCTATTTCACTAAAATCGAACACTCCCGCTTGATGCCCCCTAGACTGCGAGCCCTGCAGTTGTTTGAAGACCCTCTGGAGCCCTTCTCTCAGGGTCGGAGACCGGACTCCCCGGAGTAACCTGCTTCAACTGTCCGGCGGGCCCCATTGACCTTGCGGCCACTGGCCTCCACTCTGGGCCCTGGTCCCGCCCCGCCCCATGGCGCATCCTCCTCTGATCCCCTTTCCCTTCCCTCCCCCCTCTGGGGGACGCACTCTTAGCTGCTTTCTTTTCTTTCTTTCTGTCCTCACCTCTCTTTTGCTTTCTCTTTCTCTCTCTTTATTGTTGTATGATGTTCTTTGTTTTGTCTATAGCAAAGTATATTAATATTGTCGCAGTGTGGAATGTTTCCTTTATGCGGGGTGGGGGTTTCATCTCGGTTTGGACCATATTTGCTTTGACCCCCTGTTTGACTCTCTGGCTGTGATGCTATGCCACCCCTCTACTGGACAGTGGAACCCTGGCTTGGCTTCTGCCCTTTTGTCCCTCCCATAGCTCCTCCCTTGGTCTTGGTGAGGGTTCCTTCTTGACGCTGTCATTTGTGATTTGAGAGGTCATCGTGCCTTCATTGCATTTGTGTTTCGGAGTTTGTGGAGATGAGGTTGCTCTGTTGAGAGGACCCGGAACTGATTACTTATTATGTAGCCCAGCTTTTGTTGCCCTCCCACCCTTGCTTTTCATTTTCTGCGACATGTATTTTCTATTTGTTTGAATTCAATAAACAGATATTAAGCAAAAAGAATAGATTATTTTTATGGCGAAATCGACATGTTGATTTCCTAAGAGAATAGACTTTGTTGCAACTAATTTAACCCAGCACTGTGTGTTAACCCACGTAAGTAACCATCAGTGGCAGGGAAGAATTGGAAAGAACATTTTTTTCCTGGCAAATATGTTCGACCAAGTCCCATATGATACTGCCACACAGTGCCGTAGACAAAACACCACCACCCACATGTGAGGCACATCACACATAGGAGGATGATGTTGTGGATGAATCTGCTGTTGGGCTAAGTAGGAAGCGGTAGCATTCATCTCCGCCATATGGCCTTTTCCTGCTTGGTTCTGCCCTCTGCATCATGCACAGGAATAACACCCTCCACTGTCCTCCTTAACACCCTGCAACACTCAGTTTGGCCCCCGACATGGACTGCTACATTTGTTCAGGCAACCAATGACACAGAAATCAGACTGCGGACTGAACTCCCTCTCCTACGATGTACTTTTCCCTCCCCAAAGGACCCTGGCTGGCCCTCCACGGGGCAACATTGTGAAGTAGCGTGTGCATGGCCAGGTACTGGTCCACCTTCAACACTCCACCGAATGTGATTAAGACATTCAAATTCATACAGATGAGTCATGTCCATGATCAAGCAAGTATGAAAGTATGGATGTATGTAGGGGCAGTGATTCCAAACAACGGTGCTCCCTGGGAACTGATTTCAATGTGCATGTATGTCCGTGACCCAGATAGGCAGTGAGATGACTGGAAATGTGTGAACTAGCTGCGGCCTCATTACTCCAAAGCAACAATCTCGCTATTTCCAAACTTAGCCCCACGTCAATGTATGAAATAGGGCTGTGTGTCACAAAGGCAAAGTCAAAGTTATGTGGAAGCCACAGCTCGGAGCAATGATTGGTTTGAGTGTGGAGCACTTGAACTGTTGGGATGGACGGTGCGTAAGTGTGAAGGTCATACCATGCAAGTGAACTACGAGCAAGGACTCCTGTGTGTGGGGTGTGTATACGTTGGTCTCTGGTTAGCGCTGTGCGTAGTGTGGGAGCCGTCAGCAGCTGCTATGGTATCGCTCAGGTGGTGCCGGGCGCAAGCATTCCCAAGGTCGGAGGTGCAGATGTGCTACCGCCTTCTAGTTCAGACAGAGGGGCTGTCATCCACAATGTAAGTTTGTCATCTGCTTGCATTCTGGAAATGTGATGGGGATTGGGTGGGGGGGATGTCACAGCTTTGCCTTCCGGCATGGTTGAACCCTTACCAGCCATGTACGTGCCCTCATGGTCAGTATTGCATGCTCTGATGTAGCAGTGTTGTTTTGCTGCAGTCTGACAGTGATGGGTGCAGGTAGCTGTGAGGAGGCGGTTGAGCACTCACCTTGCACCTATTATCTGGCACTGATCACTACTCTTGATGGATGACGTCCGTGTACACATGTGACCTGTACATGGCACATTTGACCAGGGGACACCTTGGTGTGTTCCACGCAAGGTGGACCTGCTGGCTACTAGGCTGGTGTGCATCTCCCAATGTTGCTGAGGTGTTCACTGTGCCCACATCCCCCTTACGGCCATGTTGTTCATGTTGTGGGACTCGACACACAGGGTGTATATTTGCATCAGGCAGGTACATCTCTGACCACAAATGGCACCCTGTTGTCTTCTCCTGAATACCAATGACGGCCTTCATGTCATGTTCATGTACATGTGGGATGCTGATGAGTGGCATGACGTACTACATGTGACACCCTGATATGGCATATCGAATACGTGACGCCCTAAACAGCCTCTCGGTACAGAGGTGACATACACACCATCTCTTCCTGCAACATATGCAAATGTTAGCACTCAATGTTGCACTTACACCCGTCAGAGTAATGTGCTAATGCAGAGGACTGACATGAACAAGGGGAATGTGTGTTGCTAAGATTTTATTTGCACATGATGGTCATGTGGTCATCTTGTACTGTGCCATGATCGCTGTGGACAGTCACAATGTGACGTGCTCATGCGAAGAAATAGTTGGTGATTGTGTTCCTTCAGGCTATTCCCGCTGCGGCTGCAGTGGGGTGTGGTTCACCTGCATCATCTTCCTCATCATCGTCCGGTGCTTCTGGGACTTGGATCCATGGGGCATTGGTGCGTACACATAGGTTGTGCAATACACAACATGCAGTGATCATCTTGCACACTATTTCTGGGCTGTACAAGAGTCTTCCACCGGTGATGTCCAGGCACCTGAAACGTGATTTCAACATGCCAAATGCGCATTCAACAATGTCCCTGGTGCATTTGTGGGCCACATTGTACTGCCTCTGGGCAGGGGTGTTCGGGTCTCGGTGGGGTGTCATCATCCACGGGCAGAGTGCATATCCTTGATCACCTGTGAGGGGTAAGTGTGAATAGTGTTAACTGGTGGTTCTGCATGCTGTGTTGGCAGACATACAAGTTACGTGGTGTGTGATTTGTGCGACCTTGGGATCCATGTTAGCCATGTGTTGCTGCTGGCAAATGTGGTAGGACAATATGGATTATGTAGCCTCACAGCTGCTCCTCCCTCCCACTGAGCCTATTTACTTGTGTGTGCTGCGCGGTTGCATCACTTGCACTCCTACGGCACACCATTGTCATGCCTGTCTGCGCATGTCCGCAGGACTGACAGCAAGACTGTAATGTTGGCCGTTGAAGGTGGGTGGCCATGTGTGTGTAGGCCTATGGTAAGGATAGGGCGGACACAGATGTGGAGTACTGGCCTGGCTGAACTCACGCTGATATTGAGGCTAGGCCTTCGGTTCAGCCTGTGGCAATGTAGATACACACACAACAGTTGGCATGTATGAGCCGAGACCCCGAGCGGTCTCGCGCTCCTTTATTAATCCATTCGGGCGAGGCCACCCTCCTGGTGCATGCTACATTGCAACATTGTCGATTACAGGCCGGGTGGCGCAGGCACTACTACGGAGGCACATGCCATAGTCACTTTTGTGGCCAGGCCGGAACTGAACCAAGCCCAGAGCCCCGGGCCATTTCGCTGCACTCCTCACACGCGTGCGCCGCGGTCCTGGGATGTCATGCGCTTCGGAGTACGTCTCCAGACGATCTACCCAGGCTTACCGGCGGCCTGCCTGGGACGGGGGTGGCCCCGTAACTCTGAAGGGCTCCAGTGGCGTTATCGAGGACATGCTGTTGGCTACTGGAGGCGGACTTGTGGGGTAGCCCCTCAGGACAATGACTTCCGGTGCACTGAGTTCGGCCCGCCGGAAGAGCTGAGCGGGTGTGCAGCCTGGGATGATGCAGCAGGCCTGGTGGCTGGACGATGACTTGTGGTGCACTGAGGTAGGCCCACCGGAAGAGCAGAGCGGGTGTGCATCATGCTATAATGCTGGAGGCTGGACGATGACTTGTGGTGCACTGAAGTAGGCCCACCGGAAGAGCTGAGCGGGTGTGCAGCCTGCGATGATGCAGCAGGCCTGGAGGGGCGGACTGGAAAGGATGTGTCTGTTACTTGCTGTACCGCAGTGTGGTCAGAAGGCAGGAGTAGCCAACTTGCAACTCCACGGTGTGGTGCCGCTGGGTGCGCTGGGGGCCTGTTGCGCATAATCCAGTGATCGGCTGAGGAGGCTGCCAAGCTCGCGGAGCCCGGCCTTGGAGATTGCACCGGCACGTAGCGGGCCCTCTGGGAGAGACGCCGGTGGCGGCAGGTGAGCAGTGAGGCCTGGGTGCGCAGGGGCGGGCATTCACTGCTGGGCGCAGGTCGGGTCTGGGGATCAGCGGGCTGGGGTGCGGCAGGCGCACAGGCACCACCGGTCATGACGGCGGCCTCGTGGCAGGGTGAGGGACGCCACCCTGGCAGACACACCACTGCAGGCGATGACAAGATGTGTGCCGGGTGGTGTGGGATGTAGCCTCCTCGTCGCTGGTGTGACTTTGCCCGTTGTAGATGGTCGGCCACGTGTGTGTAGGCCTATGGTCAGCATATGGTGACACAGAGCCACACGCAGTAGTTACTTCGATGGCCGTCCCGGAAGTGAACCTCTCCCTGAGCCCCGGCCTATTTAGTCACTCCCCTACGCTGGACTGTCATGCGCCGGCCCTGCCCACTACGCTTACGCTTACAGGGGGGCCGACATGGCGACTTGTCCAAGGTGTTCCCCACTGCCTGTGATGACATGGTTGCGTCCACTGTCCACGACACTACAGACTTCAGCAGTATGTGTCCACATGGACATGTCTGTGCTCTGCATACTCAAGACTGTCCAGCACATCACCGCCACACTTGGCATTGTGTACATTGTTATTCATGGGTCCATTGCCTCCTTCGCACAATCGTGGTTCCCACCTCTCCCAACATTCTGCAAATGTGTGGCAGAGGGGCTATGCCTTAGTGTATGGTTTGTCCACATTTCTGGCCCCTCTTACCACGGTTACTTGTGTTGTCATGTCTGGCAGGTGTGCATGTTGGTTGGCATGTTGAATGTGATTTTGTTACGTGTCCATTCCCACAGTTGTGCGTTGTGTGATTGTGGAGTTGAGGTGTGTGGTGTGTTCCGTTGGTACTTGCCAACGAGCAGTGCATTTCCATAGGTGCCATCCTGGAAGCGCTGGTTGATGATGGACTGTCGGAAGATGTATGAATCATGCACACTGCCTGGGAAGTTGGCGACGACATTGGTGAAGAGTCCCTGGTGGTCCACTATTGCCTGCACATTGATGGAATGCGTGTGCTTCCTGTTGCGGTAATTGTGTGCAGTGTCTGCAGGGGGCACAAGTAGGACATGTGTGCAGTCAATTGCCCCCAACACGTGCGGGAATCCAGCTATGGCGTAGAAGCCTTGATTGGCCTCCAGCTGTTCCTGCGCAGTGTGGGGGAAGTGAAGGTGCTGGGGTATGAAACTGATGATGGCATCTAGGACAGGTGTGATGGCCTTTGATAGGGCTGGCTGTGAGACTCCTCTGACTCTGGCAGTTGTTGGTTGGAAGGTACCAGAGGCCAGCAGGTGCAGCACAGCCAGCAGCTTTGTCTGCAGAGGGATGTTGGTTGTCCGCTGTGTTGGTGCCGTCAGCCTGTGGGCAATGTGGGTCATGTTGCGGAGGATGGTTGTCCTTTTGAGCCTGTAGTGGGCAATGACATCCTCTGGCGTTAGGTCTGTGAGGCTGATGCGTTTTCGGAAGGTCCGCTGTCTTGTTCTGCGCTGCCTCGGTGGTGGTCCGGGGGGGTGGTCCTGGGCGTGGGGGTGGTGGCGGTGGGTGTTCTGGCCCTGTTGGGTCTCCAAGCTGCATGATCAGTGTCTCCATGGCATCTGTTGGTCTTCAGATGTGGCTCTGGGCTGGGCTCCCTTTCATACTGCAGGTAGTCGTCCTGCTTAACACCAGCAAAAGGCAGGTTAAATCCCTGCAGCTAACGCGCCTTATCGCCTGTTCTTGGTTCGCATCGCAGATCTGACTGGTCGTTGAGAATCTCGCGAAGTGGTGTTTTCGTGTGTTTTTGCACGGGAATACCTACTTGCATATCATTAGCGTTAGTTGTCGCACTCATCCGTGGCAAAGTTTTTTGCGGTTGCTATCGCAGGAAAACTGCCGATGTCGGCAGTTTGCACCAGCTTGTGAATGGGGCGATAAATCTATCGCCACTTTTGCGGCGCTAAAGTGCCGATAAATCGGCGATAACTCCTTGAGAATATGCCCCAAAGCTTCTATAAAATGCTGCTAAATATTCCAATCTGCAGGGGTGCTGCTTCAGTATGCCAGTAGGTGACAGATGTGAGGGAATGATTGAGTGGCAGCTGCGACAGTGAGTTGTGGTTGGTCAAGAGGGTGGGTTTGAGGACAGTGGGTTGCTTCTGAGGGCTAAGCGATGTTCAGCTGAAAAAAATGTGGAATGCGTGAAACACTGTTGCAAATTGAGCACCAGGTGGAAGCAAGGCATTACATTTGAGCTGGAAAAAAGTTAAGCATAGCCAGTTCAGAAATAAAGTTTATTGAAACCATCTGTTTTTAAACCATAACACATACATTATCATTTAAAAAAGTCTACACATTACAAAGTCATTTCTTAAACAATAAAACCCATAATATCCTTAAAACTTAATACTTAATTCCTACCAATTTTAAAACCACTAATTTCATTTTAGATTGCAAGGAACCTCGCTTCTCTTAAGCCTCTATTGGAGCAGGGAACCTATAGACACCCTGCATAAATTTCCCAATGGCTATTGCGATATCTAAATGTTCCATATCAGCGAGAAGCTCCCATGCTTGTGAACGCGCCCTAACATCATACTTTAAAAAAATCGGATGAAGTATTAATTTACGTAAATATAAAAATTTCCGGCAGTCCAATAAAATATGTCAAATATTACATTTCATCCCTATATTACACATACAATTGCCATCTTGTTGAATTAGGCCAGATTTTATTGCACTATTTATTACGGCCGGATTAATACCGATTCTAATCCTTAATACATCCATTCTTAACCAACGATTCGGTAATGTGTCTAGGTAGGGATAACTTATATCTTTCTCCCAGCTATTACTCATAAATTTTACAGAGTCTTTCATACTCAAATACTCTCTGTCTACTGCTCGTGACAATTCTTTACCCTGCATTCTAAGTGCACTCTTTGTTACATTGATTTGCAATGTCTTCGGATCTATTTCCACGTTCAGGTTATCACAAATGGTCTGAAGTTTGCATCTTGTGGCTTTAGCCCACTTTCGCTCACTAGATTGGATCTCTTTCATGCACCACTGAGACACCTTTGTGACCTCCCCAAGACCCAAATGATTCCAAAATCTAAGTAAACTTAGTTGCACCTGAAAGTTCCACGCAGTCAGGCCAAGTTCCAGTCTAATTGCCTGGATCATTGCCAAGCTGGGGAGAGAGAGTAAAGATTTTAGGCATTTCCCTTCGTCTTTATCCCAGGAGCTTTTACCATCAATACATAAGATTTCTGAACCATATTGGAGTTGCGGAGGAATCATTGCTTTATAGGCCGTCAATAGAGGTATATGGGACATATCATCATAACTGTGATTAAATCTTTTCAGCCCACATACCGCTAAATGTGCTTTTACTTTCTGCGCCTCCAGGTGCATACCCCACTTCAAGGAGTTTGTAAACCATATCCCAAGATATTTATATTCATTTACGATGTCTAGTTTTGTTTGGCCCAGGTACCAATTAAACTTCAGATTTCTCTTCCCGAAACACAATATTTTTGTTTTGTCCATGTTTACTGTAAGTCGTTTTGCCATACAGTATTCACTGAATTTATTCAGCTTCCTTTGTAGACCCACCTCGGTTTGGTCCAATATGACTAAATCGTCGGCATACAGCAAACAGGACAAATGCCTTCCATTTACCTTTGGGCTTGCGCCTCTGGCAGACCCCAAAATACGGGGCAAATCTGCTAGGAATATTGCAAAAGAAGCGGAGCCAAGACACAGCCTTGCCTTAATCCGTTATTTATCGCTATTGCAGGTGTTAGGCCACCAGAAGTATCTTTAATTACCTGCGCCCAATTTTGGCTATGCAACTCCTGAATTACCAACAAAAGATCTGCAGGGACCTCATAATTTCTCAAGGCCTCCCAGAAACACTCCCTATCCACCAGATCAAAGGCTGCGCGAAAGTCCACGAAGCAGCAGTGTAACTTGCCCTGCTGCTCCATGGACTTCCGCGCCACAGCCCACAGAGCAAAGCAGTGATCGACGGTGGAATGTCCTTCCTTAAAACCTCCCTGCTCAATTGGGACTATCGACCGCTGCTCCACCCACTCCTTTAATCTACCAAGGATTATTCTTGAGAATACCTTTTCTCCAATGTCCAATAAATTGATTAGTCTATAATTCCTTGAATCCTTCCTTTCACCCTTTTTATGTAAGGGCCTGATTATGGCCCCTCTCCAAGACTTAGGGATACAAGATATCTAAGATGGCAACAAACATATGAGATAGAAAACCAGCCCACCAATCTATTTGAGTTTTAATTAGGATGGCGGGAAGATTGTCGGGGCCTGCTGCACGCGATAAATTCTACTTCTTGATTGTTTCTTTTACTTTCTCTACATTGAAAGCTGGCTTTAACGCTTCTACACATGTTGTCCAACTTAGTTTTTCCTTACTTATTACCGGGATCCTACTGGCTTTATATAAGTCACCTAAATAATTTATCCATGCCGCCTCTTCCACAACACAGCTCATATTTTCCCAGGTCCTCCCTGCGGCATCCTGTATCAACCTCCAGAACCCTTTTATATTTTTGTTTTCTATTGTCTCAAGTAGGTTTGCCCAACATTTTTCTTTAAAAATCCCTTTTTGCTTCTTTACTAGTGATTTATATTCTTTCTTCAGCTTAAGCAGGATCTCTAATTTCCCATAATCGTAACATATCCTCTGTCGTCGCTCTATTTTCCGAATGGCCCTTTTTTTTATTCTGACATGCTAGGTTAAACCACCTGGGCCTTCCAATATTATACTGAGGCTTTACCTGTTTCTTGTCTTTTAGGTGCACTCTAAGACATTGCACTGCCTGAGCTATTTTATCCACATACCAAGCTACCTGGTGGCCTTCTACGCTATCCATCTTTAAATTTTGTTGAAAGCTTATCAATTTCTCAACATATTCTTCCGTCAATTTTGTGGTCAAGCGCTTTGGGTATTCCACATTTTGGGCAATCACTCTTTCACAAGGACTTGTTGGCCCCCTTAAATATTCACAGTACAGAGCATTATGATCACTGTCCCTGCGCTTAATTACCCGAAACTTTTTACCATTCCATAGTTCCAGGCCTGAATAAAAATATAATCTATAGGGCACTGTTGATTGCCTACTCTAAAAGTCTGTGTAGCTGGCTGATCTGGGTCCATCCTACCGTTAAGACATATTAATCCCATAGAACCCAAAAACTTCCCTAATACATCATCCTGCTTAGTGGATAAACACGTGGGAAATTCTGCTGACCCTATATTATAGGAGCTCATGATTTCCTCAAACCAGTGATCTAATTTTCCATAGTTTAATTTATGATTAAAGTCACCCATTATCACCATTGTGTCTTTCCCAAACATTTCATTTAATTTAGTTATATCCTTTTTGAAGAGCCCCATCTCTGTATCATATTCTTTTAGGGAACCCCATTGGCTATATACATTTATAAGAATCAAGTGGTCACCATTTCCTTCAATACATGGGTAAGATGCCTTACAAACCAACAACCATTTACACAATGTGCTAATTAACTTAACCTCTTTCACTAGCCTGGTTGAGGTGAGAGTCATGATCCATAGCCAGTTAAAATGCTGACCTAGGAAGTTACATTTTGCAAGGATTTTTGATAAGTGTGACATTGTTCCGTTTTTAGACCAAAGCGACAAACTTTCAATTTGGAGAAGTTGCTAGACTATCTGCTAATGGAGTAATTTTGTACTGAGTAGCTTAGGAATAGACAATTTTAATTGCATATCTAATAATTGACTGTACAGGGTGTGGGGGGGCGTATAATTGTATGCAAGAACAGAGTTTTGAAAATCATATTTTGCATAAATGGTTTGCTTTCCAATCCTCTGCCTGCGGAGGATTCTGCACATATTACCATTCCCCTCACAACTTCGTCGCCACTGAAAATAGGAAAAGAAATGGCTATCTGAGTAATTATAGGCCATTGTAAATGCCAAAGCAATCCAGTGAATTATAGCTAGCAGAATAAAAGCGTTAAGAGTGTAATACCTCATTTTCCTAACAGTGATTTTAACACGAGTTTAAGGACAGAATCCATTAGATAATGATCAGTGTACAATGAGAGTCGAAATTCGTACAGGCGCAGCCATTTTACCGCAGCTCTCTGCAGAGGCTGTAATTCATATCGGCATATACATGGGACAAATGGAAGCAGATGTGGCAGTAGTCTCAACACTGAGGAATTTCATGTCATGTGAGAATGCAATATTGACATGCAGGGTTTTTGACGGAAAGCACCGCTACTTGACCAGACCGGAGGTTAGAGAACATGCTGACATACATTATTTATTTATTTGGGACTTGGAAAAATGCTTGTCTCAATGGAAGGTTGCTTCAGAGCACCAAGGCAGCAAGGCAATCATTTTTTACTTTTAACCGATAACAGTGACTGCGAGTGTTGTGGTAGGTTCTGCGAATCACAGTTTTTTTCAGGGAGTGGGCAGTATGCCTGAAGACATACAATTAGCTTCGTTGAATGTGTCATTTAGTTGGATGAATGCACAAACATTTACAAAACCTATAGGTCTGGCACTGGTGGCTAGCCTTTTAGCTTTGTCAATGCTTGATTTGTCTTGCCATGGTTTTTGTAAAGGTTTATTGTAGGGGAAGCTGTTGGGCAGTCCCCCCAGTAAATAAAAATGGCTAAAAGTAATACTGTTTTGGGGGCACCTCTATCACGGTCACCTATAATTTAATTCAGTTCTAACAAAAATCTTACATTTTGATTGATGCCACTATCATGTCCATTTCAAATTCACCTTCCACACCACACTCAAGGGAATGGGTACTGCCTACCCCTCTCTCGCTTGCCCTTCAGTTTGAACTGCTTGCCCTGACTAAACACTTCTGCGGTAATGTTGTTGGTGGCATAAACAATCCTCCTCAGATGGTGTTATTTTGTATCCCTAACTGCCACATTATATCTTGAAGAAACTATGGGGCATATTATCAAGAGGGGGCGATAAAATTATCGCCGCTTTAGCGTCCGTTTTCGGCCGAAAAGCGGCGATAATTTTATCGCATTATTATCAAGGACACGCTAGCGCGTGTTTCCATGTTTTAGCACCCGGCTACTCACGCCTCGCATCGCATCGGTAATGAGATGCAAAGTAGGCGTGCCTCACGAAACTGCAAGGGAAAATATCACTAACGCAGCTTCGCGATATTTACAACGAGGCCCCGACCGTCGTAGCGATAAAAATAATCGCACTAACTCGCCAAGAGAACGCAGGAATCTAACGTCTGCTAAATTCCTGACTAAGGCATACTTAACATGGGAGGTGGATTATAGGGTTAAGGCCACATGGTCGTATCAGCAAGCTTTTCTCCGTTTTGCATTGATTTTCGCTGGTTTTTCAGCGATGTTGGCCCATTTCCCCGCTATCGCTGGATTTTATATCGCCAATGCGCTAAGCATTGTTAATACAGCGCTATCATGGCGATATAATCTAGCGATAGAAAAAAACGCGCTAAGCGCGTTCAGCGATAATTATCGCTGCGTCTTGATAATATACCCCCTATGTGTCGCCACCCTGAGTGCAGTTAAAAGAACCTCTATTCCTACTAGTGGCACAAATGCTCTTTCCTGTCTGCAGAAGCCTAAGCAGCTGGCAACCAACATAAGATGACCATCCACCTAATCTCTGCTCCCATCCTTAGTTCCTAACCCTACTCAGTGCTGCTGATTACTTTGCACCTTTGCATGCTCCTCTAACCACACTCTTGTGATCATAGATCTCATCCCAGTTTCTTTTAAATCCCATTTCATTTGCCTGCTATGAACAAACCTGTGTCTACTCACTCATACTACTTCCACCAAGCATAACTGAATATTAGATGCCTGCCAAGAAGGCATTTTCTTGCACTTCAGCCCATTTCTCTATTGAGTAGCGTCCTATCAATGCCAATCTCCAACTCATCAATCTCTGGGTAGGGAATTATTTAGTGGGAAAACAAACACTTTTTCGCTGTACTCCTAACTGCTTACAGTTTAACAAGTTATTGAACCTATTTCCTTTTCATTTACTAACCTTTGTATCTACTCCTAGCTCAGATTCATCTTTCTGAAAAATCTGTGGTGGTCCCAGTCTTAAATGAATGCATCATTCAGCTGTTTACAAGTTTACCCGGGCCATGTCTCCTGACCACTTGCAATTAGTAGTTGCTGTTGGCCATAAATCCAACAATACACCCTGAGGTCTTGCACCAACTGCACAATCGAGAAATCCTTAACCAGTGTGACTGGCAAAAACACCCTGTCACCACCTGTTTCTAAAAAGACCATCCTTCTCGGGCCCATTATTGACCTTACTAATCCAACATGAGCTACATGCAGATAGCTCTCTCAGACACCACTACACCCCCTGAAGCCGACTCACCTACCAACTCAGACACTCTAAAAGCCCCTCAAATTACCATGTGAATATTGCCCTCAAAAGCATCTCATGGAATGTCAAGCAATAAACCTCCCCAGTTAATCTGATAGCTTCAACACAAGTATATATAGGATTGACCTTTACTGTTTTTCATTGCCATATGCCCATCAACCTGTTGCTCATTTCTCCTGATGACTCCTTATAATTGCAAAGCCTCTTCACATCATGGCTGGTGCTATCCTCTTCCCTACAGCTGCATAATTACATTTTCCTTGCACCTTTTTAGTATTCAACCATGATACCTCCTGTTTCTTGCTCCTCTGTCAAGTGCATCCAGGCTCGTGTGCGAATACACTGTGAACAATGCCAAGATGCACTGCCTTCAGAAGGCCTTCTTTCATATGTTCTACGGAATCTAGAATTTCCTATGCTTCCGGTTTCAATCAGTGGGATCTTAATCACTCCTACCAGGTGTCTTTCAATGAATATGATATTCATATCCCAAATATAGCAGCAAAACCTCCACTACTTACCTAACAACCATTGGAAACTTTGTTAACGATAGCAAACAAAGGGGCATATTAGCAAGGGCGTTATCGCCGCTTTAGAGGCACTTTTTGCCGCTAAAGCGGCGATATTTCTATCGCCCTATTAGCAAGCTGTCGCTAACAGCTGTTAGCGACAGCTTCATGGCGAAAGCGACCGTTTTGGTGCCGCTTTGCATGTCAGCGATATTTATCGCTAATGACATGCAAAGTAGGCGTTCCCAACTAAAAGCGACTGCAAGCAGTCGCAAACACAACTTCCCCCTATTACCAATGCCCGCAAAGCGATAAAAAAAGTCGCGCTAACCGCGATTATCGCTGGAATTTAACACCTGCTAAAAACCTGACTTAACCATTCTTGTCAATGGGAGGTGGATTGTAAGGTTAAGTCCTCACCTGCCTATTAGCAAGCTTTTCATTAGCGCAGTGAATTTATCGCTGGATTTCTCGCGCTATTGCTGGGTTTTGCCGCTATCGCTGGATTTTCTATCGCCTTGGAGATAAGCGTTGATAATAACTCGTTATCTCCGCGATGAAATCCAGCGATAGCCGGCAATAAAAAAAACAGCACTAAGCGCGCTTTGCGATAATTATCGCAAATCCTTGGTAATATCCCTCAAAATCTTTCAAATCTTTCTTTATGCCAGTTCCAACCATCTTGAATTCACTGACACTACACTGGACAGAGACACCAGAAATGCAATGTTATGTTCTTATATATCTACTCCTCCTGGCAACTCTCTATGCAACAACTTGCTTCCAACATCAGCTCAAAACCAGGTGCACCTACAACATATCCCCATTTGCCATTCACCCCGCTCCTTTGACAGACACAGAGGCAATCTTGTGGGACGCTCTCCTTATCGCATTTCCTTGTTGCCTGCCCGTCAGAGCCCGGAGGAGGCTGGGCTGGGCCTGCTCTCTTGGCACTGCTTACTGGGAGGTTTGTTTCCCTCGGTTTCTTTTTGGATACATCAAGGGCGCTACGGTGTCTGGACCTACATAGCCCTACCTGTCCGGCCGGCTGGCTGTTGGTTGGCGTAAGATAAGCGCTTTGATTCAAGTTATAGCTCTTTCCTTTTTCAAACCCCCGGGAATAGGCAAGGTATATCATGGGCAATCGGAAGACTCCTACAGCGGCTCATGCTGCTTCAATTGCCAGCTCTAGCACCATGGATTGTTTCTTAAAAAGAGCAGTGGGGGTACTTGATAAAGAAATCAAGCTTGTGTCTCGTAGACTATCACGGTTGCCTGTGAACCATCATGTATCACGTTCTCCCTGTTCCGGGGACCTTGACTCAGAGGAAGGTTTTGTTGCCTTAGTATCTCCAGCATGTTCGACTTGCTCGGGCTTGCAGCTGGTACAGGAGAACTCTATCTTGGTACCTGTACTAGGGAAAAGGCCACCTATCCAATCAAAAGTTGCCCAAGGAGCCCAGGGGGTGCAGCCTTGCAGATCTGGGGGTAAGCGCAAATACACTACCGCGGGGGCTAAGGCAAAACGTTCCAAAGTGGACATAAATTCGCCAAACACACAGAGTACAGCACCAGTGACGAAGGAAGATTTTGCGGTGATGTTAGAGGCTGGCCTGAGTACCCTTCTTGATCAGTTAAACCTTAAACTGGAACCCATAAAACAAAGGTTGTCTATTTTGGAGCAGAATATCATAACCTTGTCTCACTCTTTTAACACATCTAACTTTATTGGTTGCCCTGGAGCTGCTGCAGTGGTAACAGGTGGGCCTGGTCCTGTTGTCTCCGCCATACCTAGTACTCATAACGCCCAAGCCCAAGCCCCAGACCCTTCCCGCACCATTCCTCCCATCATTCCTCTTACAGGCCTTCCCACCAGGTCTGGTAATCCCTTGATGTCTAACAGGGGGCCACGGGAAAGGTCCCCCCGTTTGTTGTCGTTTAGATCAGAGTCCATACCCCAAAGAGACCCAGTTATACACGAGAAGGGTGTGAGGGGTGTGGAAGGGGCTGTTTCAACCTCGGCTGTCCACCACCATGGATTTTTCCAGGCGCCTCCCTCTATCCATCTACCTCCAGAGGCTACGCCGTACGTAGTGGTGTTGGGCAATGTACCAGTTTTAAAACCTGATGCCACTGAGGACTTCTTTCAACTAAAAACAAGGTTCTCCACTGGCTCACCATTAATACCTCTTTGGGCTATAGACTGGCAAGGGATATCTTGATGGTCAGGAGGGTTGCCTGGATCGGTGGTCTGGAAAAAAACTGAGATGGGGACTGTATCATCATTAATTTTAACAGCCCACACCTGGCAGAAAGGATCCTTCACGCTGCAACCTACAGTGATACATCTGGTCCTCGCTCTTCCATTAGAGCCCTTCCACTGGGTTATTTTTATCCCCCTTTGCCGGCATTGTCATACCCAAGGAAACTCCAGATTCCATCATCCTTGGGTCGGCCGCAATACCTTGCTCCGGTTCCGCTTTTGAATTCTTTTGAACCTCTGGAGCAACTAGATCAATGTGATTGACTTGTCAACCAACGTACCAGGTGTCCTACCTCGCCCCAGGAAGTTGCTGTGAAGGATCAGGTGGTTAAGGCGAACCCTCACAATCTTGAGACGACCAATAACCTTTTCAATATTATCTCTTGGAATATTGCAGGGCTGTCAAGTACATTTTCTGACCAAGGATGGCTATCCTTTATTAAAAAATATGACATTATTTGTCTCCAAGAGACCTGGGCAATTGATAACACTTTTTTCCTGGAGGGTTTCAAGCTTTTTAATGTCCCCGCAACCCCTTCAAGGCCAGGACGACCAAGAGGAGGTCTTGCCATTTATGTATCCCTCACCCTACGTGGTGATTCTACTGTCCTAGATACTGTTAATCCATGTCTCCAGGTGTTGTCTCTTTTTGCGGGGTCTCAGCGTATAACGCTCCTGAATTTTTATAACGCCACATCCTCTCTTCCCCACGTGTGTAATGTCTCCCGCCTATGGTCATTTGTCAAGAATGGTAAGGTTTTGTCGGGTAAACCTGGTTACATTGTCCTGGTAGGGGACTTTAACACACATTTATGTGGTGTTCCTAGACAGGGGGGTATAGGGTTTAGTGAGGAGTCTTCCTGTCCTCTTGCAGACGGAGTACACTTTGTTCACAATGGGCAGGGGAGAAATTAAATGACTGGATTAGTGAGTTAGACCTGCAATTAACCATAGGGAAACTGGACCCGTTGAGCCGATATTGTGTTCCAACCTTTAAGGGGATGGGCCGGGAGCCTTCGTTTATTGATTTTATTTTAACATCCTCCCTCTTTACCATTTGATTCACAAGTTTGCTATAGTCGCCAGTAGCTATAGCGACCATAATCCCACATGTATTAAAGGTATTTGGCCCTCTCTTGATTTTAAAAGTCAGTCTATCGGGGGGGGGCTTTAAGGGCCACAGATGGAGGTAGACGCCTTAGATGGGGGCAGATCATTCCTGATGACTTGTGTAGGTCTCTAAAGGAGAGGTGTAGAGTAGAAATACAGGTGTGTCAGAATGCTAAGTCTGAGCCAGACTTGCATATTATCTGTGCCTTTGAGAAAATGTCTGGAATTGTTATTGACCTCCTGTCTGTTCCGACCCGGGGAGAATCAAGGGTGAGGGGGCCTAGATGGTTTAATTCAGACTGTTCGCTTGCAGCCAGGAGGCTGAAATCAGCTTTACATGCCTCCCCAGGAATGCTGTGTTAGTCAAACTTAGGAGACAGCAGTACAAACTTGCAATTAGGAACCGCAAGGCGGCTTTGAGGAAGAAGCCTGGAGTAATCTCATGGAGGCCTCTACCTATCAATGTAGCGCTAAGTTTTGGGGCATTATAAATAGCCCTATCTTGGGAGAAGAGGCAGCAAATGTCGTGGAAACTAACATCTCAGAAAATGAATGGGTCTGTTATTTCGAGGGCATGTTTAAGGGAGATTCTGTTCTGCTTATTCCATCTGTACCGGGGGGTTCCCCCACTAAACTAGTAGTCTCTGAAGATGAAGTAAGGTGTGGTATTGCCAGTATGTCTCGCAATAAGGCTCCAGGTCCAGACGGTATTCCTCCTGATCTCTACCTGGAAGACGTGGCACTCTGGGCCCCGATCCTTACATCTGTTATTAACGCAGCTGCTAGATCTGGCACCCCGTCGTCATGGGCAACTTCGACTATTGTTCCGGTTTTTAAGAAGGGGGACAGAAACAGTACTGCCTGTTACAGACCCATTTCTTTGATAGACTCGGTGGTGAAAGTGATCAGTAGAATTTTGTTGGTCAGGTTATCTACCTGGGCAACTGACAATAACATCTTGTCGGACGCCCAATATGGGTTTCGCCCTGGCCACTCCACCATCGAACAGACCTTGAATCTTGTTTTAATTTCCGGCAAATATACAGTTGCTCGTAAGGGTTCTATCTTTTTTGCCTTCATGGACCTGTCATCCGCTTTTGATGGTGTCAACAGGGGAAAATTGTGGCAGATCCTGATTGATCTTGGGGCAGACAGGGAGCTGGTCTCTTTCCTTTATGATCTGCACAGAGATACTAATGCTGTAGTGCGATATTCCTCAAATTTGAATGTCTCCCAGTCATTTCCGGTAAGAAGTGGAGTACGTCAGGGCTGCATTTTGGCTCCCTTCCTTTTTAGTCTCTAAATCAACAAACTAGAAAAGATCCTTTTGGAGACTAAGGCCGACTATCCCCAAGTCGGCCAGCGAGGCATCCCGGTTCTGCTATACGCAGATGACGCCTTGTTGATGGCGAGGACAGAAAGGGGCCTACAAACTATCTTATCCGCATTTGCACAGTTCATGGGTGATTTGGATCTAAAGATTAATTACTCCAAATCATACGTGATGCAAATGGGGGGGCGGGTGACCAGATCATATGTTTTTAGGGTAGGTTCGGCCCCCATTCCTAAAACATCTGTTTTTTCTTACTTGGGTGTATTGGTGGACGACAAGTTGAATTGGGTTCCCCAACTCACCCGCAAGAGAAATGATCTAAATAGGGCGACCGCAGCTATTTTTAACTTTGCTGCTAGTTTGGGGAAGAGACCGGTGGGGGCCCTCTTGGAATTGTACAGAGCTAAATGTCTGTCAAAAGTTTTGTACTGCAGTGAAATCTGGGGTCACGTTGATCCTAAAGTTGTCCAAACTTCGGAAAATAATTTTACAAGAGGCCTGTTGTCAATTCCACAGGGTATCCCCGCTTTTATTGCCCATGAAGAGTTGGCTATGCCCTACATCTTAGATCAGATAGCGCTCGGTCCACTGTTACTTTGGTTGGAAATATGGGCTTAGGAGGGGGTCACATTAAATAAGGTTATCCTTAAGGATTGTCTATCCCAGGACCATGCATTAAGGATATCCTGGTTGAAATATATTAAAACCACCTTATCGGATCTGGGTAGAAGCAATCTTCTTTCTGATCCAGAGGGCATCTGCAAAACAGACATCCCTATCTTGAAGTCGGCGTTTAGCACGCGCCAGACTTCGTTAAGAAAGGAGAGGGAGCTCATGAAGCCTAGTGTCCGTCAATATATTATCTTAAGAACTACAGTGAAAGCGGAACCATATTTACTAGGTTTTGCAAATTCTTATGATAGATTTGTCCTGACGCGGTTTCGGCTTGACCTGTTTTATTTACTTTTATGTCACCCTCGGGGTATGCACAGAGGGCAATCGCTTCCGTCCTGCGGCTGCGATGGTACATCTCCGCAGGACATGCTACATTTCACCATGCTTTGTCCATATTATGCTACCCCGAGAAATTCTTATCTAAAGCCCGTCTTGAAACAGGCCAACTTCAAACAAGTAAGGCCTGCTTTCATCTTCTTGAAGATGTTGACGGGTAACACTGTATTTCATGTTTTAAGCTTTTTAAAATCTGCTATTAAATTAAGGTTGAGCTGTGATTAGATTGTTCGCTCCCTAATTTTCCCTTTTATTTATTGCTACTGTATTTAATGTATTGTTTTTAATGGTGTTATTTCCATGCTCTATGATGTCTGGTATTGTGGTTGCACTTTGTATCATTATTATTATTTTTTTTTTAAGGCTCCTGTCAAGAATTGTTTCGGTAATTATATTCATTGTTTCTAGTTATTTTTTTTTAATGGTTTTTATATCGTGCTTTTATGGTTTCTTGATTATGAAATCGAATAAAGAAAGATTTGATTTGATTTGAATCTTGTGGTGCAGCTTAGCAACCATAGTCATAGAGAATGTATAATCAATACATCCAAGATTAATTTACCTCCCATGCAGAGTTTACTATCCAGATGTAGTTGTAATTTAGCTCAAAGCTCATGGCACCCTCAAACTTCCTCCAGTGGTGAGTGGGGATCCCTGAAAGTGGTGGGGTGTACTATGGGTTCACAACATTAATTTCAAAATTTGTCTTTGGTGCCCCTCCCTATAAGCTAAGAATTACCTCAGTATACCCATGCCAGAATTTTGTCATGAGTACTCCCTTATGCCAAGAATTACATGCAATATGTCAGTACCAGATGTTTGCTATTGATACCACCCACATATCATGGGAGCCCCATATTTCAGAAATTACCCCTAGTATGTAATTTGCTTCTCACAACCAGATCTCCCAATCTTAATGTGCCATGGTTGCCAAGAATCATCTCCAGTATGCTTGCATCATAAATTTGCCATAAGTCCACCACCCCCATATAGCAAGAATTACACGCAGTATGTCAGGGCCCACATTTGTCAATGGGTGCCCTGCCTTTTGCCAAGAATTACCTTCAATATGCCAGCAACAGCACATTATCTTTGGTGTCCCATATGCCAATAATTATCTCGAGTATCCAGTGACCAGCAGTAGAGTCACACGCATAAAACCTGTTAATAAACACACACTCTTACTCACTTACATTCATTACACTTATACTCACTCTCGGTCTCATTCACTTTCTGTTCCTCACCCACTGTAACTAATGCTCTTTCACTTACTCATTCTGATTCATACTCACTCTGACTCACTCTGACTCACCATCACTCACACACTAATGTACCCATACAGTCACACTCAGTGATTCTCAATAACTCTCACTCACAAACGCACTTATTCACTATCACTCTTTCACAATAACTAACCCTCACTCACAACTACTGGTGTACAGGGTCTCTGATTTGAACTGCTGGGGTACAGGTGCTCTGCCTTAATAAATAGTTTTCAGTAGGCTCCTCAGGCCTCTGGGTCCTGGTGCAACTGCACCTGCTACACCATTAATAGTGACACCCCTTACTAACTCCCACTCCCTCTCACAATCTCCCCCTCTCACTCAATCCAACTCACTCGCACTGCTTTACTCACTCCCTTGCTTTCACTTGTTCATACTCACACTCACAAATTATTTCTCACACTCTTTTACTCTCATTGAAACTATCAAACACACTGAATTAACACATGCACTCTTATTACATCTCATTCACTCTGAGGGTTAAACTCACTCATGCACAGATTAACAAGATTGTCATTTTTAACTTACCTTTCTTCCTTTGCTAGAATTTAACATTATCATAACTTACAAAAATATATTAACTAACCTATCAAATTAAATATATTATCTACTGGCGGTCGCCAGTAGATAGTTATAGTTAGGACCTATTTTCCATAGGAAATTCACAACATTCTATTTCCAATAACTTTGGCGCCGGTTGATGAATCTTCGCGAAATTTTCAAAACTCGTGGGGCGCTCCGGTCCGCTCCTATCTTGAAAGTTTCGGGGTGATTCGGCAAGCGGGGCCGAGAAAAGGGGGTCCCAAAACGTGTTTTCTCCATGTTAATTCCCATAGAAAATTTTAGACACGGCTACAGCCGAATTGCTGAACGGAATTACACCAAATTTGGCAAAAAGGTAGCGCTTGGTTCAGAAAGCGACCTTTTTAAATGGTGTAAATCCGTTCAGTAGTTGCGGAGAAATTCGAAAAATAAGAGTCAAAAATCAATTTCCCATAGGAAACTTTATGCAAGGCTACAGCCCGAACTGCTGAACGGAATTACACCAAATTTGGCAAAGAGGTAGTTCTTGGTTCAGAAAGAACCCTTTTGTTAAATGGTGTAAATCTGTTCAGTAGTTGCTGAGAAAATCAAAAGTAAAAACACATATATATCTATGGCCGCGGAGGATCCGCGCACCCTCCCGATCACAAGCTGTATGCTAATTGGCTGTCAACACTCCAAACCAGGAAGTGTTGGCAGCCATCTTGTGCCTCGGTCATTGAAAACTACTTTGGTTTTTGGAAGAGAGAGCAGGAAACCTGCTCTCTCTTCCAAAAACCAAAGACGATAGCTTTCCACATGGGAAGCTGCATCTTAGCAGCTCCCCATGTGGAAAGCAATGCCGGCTCCCGAGGGACGCGGGAGCCGGCGGAATGTGGGGTATTGGGGACCCCACCACGGTCCCCAATGGAGAGGGCCAGCCCCGGGGATGGGGTCCCCGGGGCTACAAGTGGCCCGGGAGGAGGCCATGCGGCCCCCTTCCCCAAAATTTTCTGACAAAAAAAATGTTAAAAACAAAGGCCGGCCCCGGGGATGGGGTCCCCGGGGCCATAAGTGGCCTGAGGATGGGGGCAACGCAGCCCCCCTCCAAAAGATTTAAACAAAACAAAAAAAGGCCATGCCCCGGGGGATGGGGTCCCCGGGGCCGATTAAGGCCTCTGGAGGGGGGCCACGCGGCCCCCTTCCAAATTTTATTTTAAAAAAATAAAAAAATTAGGGGGCAGGCCCTGGGGATGGGGTCCCCAGGGCCAATAAATTAGAAAAGAAGGGGGCCACACAGCCCCCTTCTTAAAAATAAATAAATAAAAGACCGGAATCGCGCCGGAGGCCACGCCCTCCTTGCAGCACTCTGCAAACGCGCCCCTGGCGCGTTTGCAAATGGGGAACGAATTCCCCTTGAATACTGGGGGTCCCTGGGGCCAACTAGCCCACCAGGAACCTCCAGTATGCGCCAGGGGCTGCGTTGCAGAGAGGTGTTCTGAGGCCACGCCCCTTTTACACCTATCTGCAACGCAGCTCTGTGGCGCTTAATGGAGGTAGCTGGTGGGCTAGATGCACCCCAGGGACCCTTAGGATTCAAGGGGAGTTAATCCCCCAGCTTAAAACGCGCCACGGGCGCGTTTGCACAGCGGTGAAGGGAGGGGGCGGGGCCTGAGGTGACATGTGTGTAAACATGCCTTGTGGCGTGTTTTAAGTTGGGGGATTAAGTCCCCTTGAATCCTGAGGGTCCCTGGGGTCAAACTAGCACACCAGGTACCTCCAGTAAGCGCCACAGAGCTGCGTTGCAGAGAGGTGTAAAAAGGGGCGTGGCCTCGGACCACATCTCTGCAACGCAGGCCTGTGGCGCTTACTGGAAGTACCTGGTGGGCTAGTTGGGCCCCAGGGACCCTCAGGATTCAAGGTGACCTAATACCCCAACTTCAAACGCGCCACAGGGCGCGTTTGCACAGTGGTGAAGGGAGGGGGCGGGGCCTCAGGTGACATGTGTGCAAACACGCCCTGAGGCGCATTTTAAGTTGGGGAATTGATTCCCCTTGAATCCTGAGGGACCCTGGAGGCCAACTAGCCCACCAGGTACCTCCAGTGCGCGCCACAGGGCTGCGTTGCAGAGAGGTGGTCCAGGCCACGCCCCTTTTTACACCTCTGTGCAACGCAGCTCTGTGGCGCTTACTGGAGGTACCTAGTGGGCTAGTTGGACCCCTTGGACCCTCAGGATTCAAGGGGACTTAATCTCCCAACTTAAAACGGCCACAGGGCTTGTTTGCACACATGTCACCTCAGGCCCCCCCCTCCCTTCACCACTGTGCAAACGGGCCCCGGGGCGCGTTTTAAGAGGAAGTTTTAATCCCCCTGCCCTATTATGTACTAGGGCCTTACAGAGGAGGTCATGCTAATCACAGAGGTACCCCAACGCATAGTGTTCCCTAGTGTATGTAGGTGTTTTCACTGTATTCTAAGTGTCTTTTAGCATAGCACTGGCTCTAGGCCTGGTTAGTCCGAGTCAGTTACCACCAGTACCCGTCTGAAAAAGTTGTGGGCACAGGATGATTTTGCAACAAGGCCTCTTTCTGCTCCTCTGTTGGTTCTTTCTGCACATGTCTTGCTTCTTCCTGCTCTTTTCTTCATCTTTGTGGAATTCTGTTGCTTCTTTCTGCATTTCTTTTGCTTCTTTCTGTGCGTTTTTCTTCTTTCTTCACATGTCCTACCTCTGTAGGCATAGTTAGAAACTAGCATTTAAAAACGTTTGAAATTCACTTAAAAACCATAGGTTTCAGGCACGTTATAGTTAGAAATTAGCATTTAAAAAACCTTTGAAAGTCACTGAAAAACCATAGGTTTCAGACACTTATAGTTAGAAATTAGCATTTAAAAAACCTTTGAAATTCACTGAAAAAACCATAGGTTTCAGGCACGTTATAGTTAGAAATTAGCATTTAAAAACCTTAGAAATTCACTGAAAAAACCATAGGTTTTAGGGACAGTTATAGTTAGTTGGACATTTCACTCGTACAAAACCATAGAAATTCCCCCGTTATAGTTAGTTCAGCTAACTATAACTCGCGCCCCCGCAATGCACTGCTGATGACGTCACATATTACATCACTCATGACATGGTCAGTGACATCACTGATGACATCACTGATGACATCTCAAATGACATCACTGATGACATCATCCACGTGATAATCTGATGCACCTCCTCACACCCTAATATAACCTTTGATACACCCACTCTAAATTACAGACTGCCATTCGCAAAACCATAGACACTCCAACACCAATAACTACATACCCACTCACTGATTCTCAGGTCTACACACACACATCCACTCACTCACCCGTACAGTCACTCATACTTATGGTCACTCAGTACAGGACTATCATATGCACTCATACACCTACATAGACACTCACACACCGCCACTCATCCATAGAGGTACTCACACACCTAGTCAGTCATGCAAATAATTAATCACACTGCCATTTACTCACCTATACAGTTATACACACACCAGCTCACTTACTCATACAAATACTAGCACATTCTTACGCTCTTATACAATCACTGATACAAGTACACACTCATCCATACAGCCACTCTCACAATCACACACTCTCACTTATAGCCATTTATATACTCCAACACACATATATACTGCCATTCACATATGTAGTTACTCACACATGTACCACTGAGATATACATTCACTCACTAACACACCCATACACACACTCACCCACCCATACAGTCCATCACAGATGCACTCTTGAAACCATGCACCCAGTGAATCACCCACTCACACATCTATGCACAGAGTCACACACACCCCACCCACACAAACACTCAGGCACCCATACAGATACTCAGACAACCAATCAATAACTCATATAGACACTCATGTAGCTATTCACAAACCCATGCAGCCGCTTACACAGCAACAGACAGACGGATACAGACATTCACACAGTTTAGTCACTAACCCATGCATTCAGTAAGATACGTTTAATCACTCACTTGTAGAGTCAGTCACGCACCTACTAAATCATCCATTCAGACACTTATACACCCACTCATTCTTCAATACGCCTTTCCCTATATATATTAAACATATTTAAACTTTACAGAAACACACAGTCACTGGATGATGTCATTTGAGATGTCATCAGTGATGTCATCAGTGATGTCATCAGTGATGTCACTGACCATGTCATGAGTGATGTAATATGTGATGTCATCAGCAGTGCATTGCGGGGCGCGAAGTTATAGTTAGCTGAACTAACTATAACGGGGAATTTCTATGGTTTTGTACGAGTGAAATGTCCAACTAACTATAACTGTCCCTAAAACCTATGGTTTTTTCAGTGAATATATATATATATACTAATGAAAATGAAGAGCTACATTTATTAACATTAAAATAATATGCAAATATGCAAAATGTAAAGAAAAACTAACAATATACATAAAAGAATATAAAAGAATTACATAAAATATACAAATAATTATTGTAATACAATATAAAATTATTCAGTTATAAAAATGAAATAAGGCAGTGTGAATATTAAATCATTAAGCATTCGAATTAAAAATAGGATATTAATTACTAAAAAAATATGTGTTGCCAAACCAAAAATAAAATGAGCAAAAGAAAAAAAATTATATTTACCTAGAAAAATGAAATCACAAATATATCTAAAAATACTAAACCAAGTGCAAAAAACAAATCTAAAAACACATTAAACAGTTTTAAAGTATTAAAAAACTAATAAAAATAAAATTCAGAAGCATCAATAAATATATAAACAACTAGTTTACAAGGACGAAAATATTTACAATTCTGCAACTCGATGCACATTAATTGCACATTAAAATAAATTCATATAAACAAAACACAACTGTAAGAAACTGGGTTATTAATTGAGGAGGCTGGAAGCCAGACTCAGGCAACAACTATAATCTTTGCCAGGGTGAACCCCAAAGTCAATACATTAACCTGTGATTAACCCTCTGGTAGCTTTGCACAAAGCAGTCAGGATTAATTTAGAGGCAATGTGACAAGTATTTATGCTGTTCACAAACAGTAATAAAGTGAAAACACAACACAAGAAAACTCTCACACCAATTTAGAAAACAAGCATACATTTTAATAAATAAAATGATACCATAACGGCAAAAATCCAATCAGTAAAACTAGAGATATTAAATTTTCTAATGAAAATAGCAGCTAGAAACACAAAGACCTACTCACAGTTATGTTGTTAAACTTGACTGGAGGAAAGTGACAAGTTCAGGCTGGCCGCACTGGAGCTCGAATCGGATAAGGGAGCATGTTATCTCTCTGAAAAGTTATCTTCTACGTCCGGCGCTAAGAGGTCTGTTCATGTTGTAAGAGGCTGCAAGGAAAGCATTTTGGATGGTTGTTTCTGTAGCATGAAGAGCAAGCCTGTGGTTGAGGATGGTCATCGCTGTAGTACGAAGAGCCAGTCAGGTGTCACAGATGATCATTGCTGTAGCTTCGCATTTGGCGGTCTATGCGTGCTGTTGTTGCTGTAGCGCAAAGTGCAGGTCTCACACTGCTGGTTGCCACAGACTTTCATTGTTGAGGCAAAGAGTAGATTCTACCGGAGCTTTGTGTTGGCGGTCACCACATGCAACAGAGTTTTGATGCATACAGGTCAGTTCACGTTCACAGGGAGACCAAATCCCAAGATTTCAACTTTTCTTTGGGAGGAGTACACTCTGATGCCAGCCAAGGCTCCAGGACCTGGAGAGGCACCTCTTGGGGATCAGGGACTCAAAGGCTCAGGCAGGTCCAGTTGCAAGAGGCAAGCTGGGCAGTTGCAGGGTGTCAGGTTCCTTTGTGTATGCAGGAGGCAAAGCCTTTTGAAGGGTAAGTGGGGCTGGGTACAGCCCCTTCTCAGTCATCCTACCAGGATGGCCTATCCAGTCCACACCAAGGCACCCTTTGTGTTACTGTCAGGAAGCAATACACAAACCCCAACTGCAGACCCATTCACAGTCATGTGATGCAGGACACTGGAAGAAAGTGCAAATGGTTAGGAGAAGAAAATACCAACTTTTTAAAAGAGGCATTTTTAGACTTGTGATCTAAATTCCGATCTTACTATTAAAAATGATTTTAAATTACAATTAATTTGAGTGCAAACAGCATATCTCTATCTAATCCAAATCTAAAGTTAGTGCTTAATAACTGTAATAAGGGATTCCTTGACAGAGTGAATCACATGAAAAACTCCCTGGACAAACAGGAGGGATTATTATCTACTGAGTAATTGTGCATCTCTACCCCAAGGATGATACAACGCAAACAAGATAGAAATTGCTAGCCATGGAGAAGGTCCTCAGAGTAATTAGGGCCAAGGGCTAGGACTCGAAGGCCCGGTCATGTTGTAATAATCTGTGTATAATTGGCATCCCAGAGTCAACCAACACTGGAGACCTATCTGTCTATCTGGAAACACTCCTCACTACCTTGTTTGGGGCTAACAACTTTCAAATCTCTTTGCAGTTGAAAGGGCTCATTGCTTCTTGGGTCCCCGTCCTCCAACAGGTGTGGCCCTGCACCCCATATTTGTACAATTGCTCAACTTCAGGGACTGCAATACGGCACTGTGGTTGGTACTGGGAAATCAGTCTCTGACACAACAGGGATGCTCCCTATCAATCCAGATTTCACCTTGGTGGTGCAGCGACCCACCCGGAATATCTCCCATCAAAGCACAAGTTGCAGCAAGCAGGCATTCCTTATACCATGCTGTACCCAGTGCAGCTGAAGGTAACTCTTTGAAATTGGCTGCATATTTTTTCCAAACAGAATAGTGCCCTCCCATTCATCAAGCAAATCCTGACCACCAACAGGACTAACTTCCCTGGCTCATTCCATACAATGGACTGCTAATGCCCCAGGCTCATCCCACGCAATGGACTGGGTAGCAGCAATTGACTGACTGGGCTGAGATCGCATCACACAGGTTTTCTTTTACAGTTCCCTCTGCTTTTCTGTGATGTCCTCATGTTCTAATGCACTCCTGCTGTAATTTTCTGTGTTTCTACATAAGCCCTCTGTTGCTTTCAACAAGGATACCGCTAACATGTCACAATGGCACTGTTGGCAATATATGAGCCGGTCGATACTCCGCAAGCAATTTGGTCCGACAACTTTTTCGTACCCCAGCAGATACATCAAAAAGCTGGATGGTTTCCTCCAGGGAGTGTTCTGGCGGGGGTGGGATGGGGGCTGATTCTTCATTGTTCAGGACATACTATATGGTAAGCATATGACAGTGGTCAATGTTTATGGCCCAAACACAAATGATACCAAGTTTTTCTAACAAGTATGGAATCACTGACTACAGCTAGCACGTCACACTATCCTATGAGGCTGGGACATTAATTTATCTCCAGACCCTACTCTTGACATATCCCATCATCAGACCTGCTCTCACCCCTATGCCACTGCTGTCTTGCAATCCTTGATAGCCGATCACAATCTGGTAGACATTTGGAGGAGACAACATCCCACTGTTAGGGGGGAAGTACACCTCTTCAGTCCTTGACTCTTGGTCCAGGTTAGAGTTTTGGCCCAGCACCTCTGGGGTATGTGCTTAGGCTGTGAAGGTGGAACACCTCCTGCACACCTTCCTCCTTCTCTGTCCACACCCTGATGCAGCTTGTGCTTCCGCTGCCTGCCCCCAACACTGAGGATATGCCTGGCATTTATCCCCACAGACTTTTCAGGAGGAACTCTTTAGGGATGAGGTGAGATCTGAAATCATTTGTACCACAAATGAACATTCTATTGAAATTGTAGGCATGTTATGGAAGGCCTTCAAGGTAGTAATTTGAGGGGTTTGTATTTTGAAACAGCACGGAAAACACTTTGTAACCACCTAAACAAGCTAGAGAAGGAGATAAGCACACTGGAGGCACATATTGCGTTTAATAATGAACAATGAATGCTGGACAACATTAAATAAAAACTTACTTAATTCACAGAGGTAGGCGGTAAGGAGGTCAACCATGTGGGATGCTACATCAAAACTAGAGTCTATGATGAATGCAAGCAGCCAGGAAGGACACTTGCAAAACTTCTGCGACCCCCCCCAGTCCATCCCACAACATAACACAATTACGAAGAGAGAATGGGGACACACTGTTATGAAGCAAAACACATATAATCAGAATTCAGTGCATACCATACCCATCTGTACACAAATCAGGAATTCAATTTGTCCAAAGCCCTCCTGGCCTTCTTGGACAGAGTTACTCTCTTATGGCTTGAGGGAGACAAATACCAATTTCTTAACACCCTTATTACTCTGGAAGAGATCAAGGTGGTTATTTCTGGATTGCACAAATGCAAAGCACCTGGCAGCAACAGAGTCCTGAGTGAATTTAATAAGGCATACTCTGACCTACTAGCTCCCTAGCTACTGCGGATCTATGAAGAGGCCTGAGACAAGGTTATCCTTCCTCAATCCATGTGCGAGACCACATTGATCGCACTTATAAAGCCTCTGCCCTCTCTGAGTCATATCGACCCATCTCCATTTTCTATACAGATGCAAAAATACTAGCAGAAGTTTTGTTTTACAGGCTGCTGCTACTCCTACACAAAATGGTATGCCCAGATCAGCCAGGTTTTGTCCCTGGCAGATTGATGTCCAAAAAAGGTAGATGTATATTTGCACTGATGTGTCAACCGGACCCTAACCTCTGTGCTGTGGAGGTCTTTCTAGACACCATGAAGGGCTTTAACTTATACCTATTTGGTGTCCTGGCCAAACTGGAGATTTTGTCCAGTTTCCTGGGTGGGGTTTAAATCCTTTATGTGGATCCAACGTCTAGAATAAGTCTGAATGGGCTTCTCCCCACATCTCCATCAAAAGGGGCACCCACTGTCTCCCCTAATATTTGTCCTTGGCGCTTGAGCTGCTTGCCCTGGTCATTAGACAATGCCATGTAAACAGAGGCCAGAACTTTAACACACGTAACCTCGTCAACTCCTTATACACTGAGTTGTACCTCCACAACCCCAGCCACAATCTTGACCCAGTATTATGTTAGTTTACTATTTTCAAACGTCTGCCAGGTGTCTCCATCAATTGGAACAAATCTACTATATATCCTCTCAGCCCGAGGCCACACCCCCACCCATTAGAATTTCCCCTCCCATGGTGCACATACTCCACCAAATACTTGTGGGTCTGTCTGAACCATGACAAAAAGACTGACAGTGACTCCTGGTTCCTTGAGCTAGAGTGAAGTGGGAATCCGATTTCTACATCCCTCTGATGTGCACAGAAAGTGGCGATCACCCTTAATAATAGACTGAGCTTGCTCCATTTTAAATTCCTACACCAGCTTTACAGCACTCTGGTGCTTCCTTTAAAGGGAGGCCTGATAGATGACTCTCCATGTTGGAGGTGCTGCAGTCCTGAGGCAGACTTCTCTTATATAGCCTGGTCTGCCCCTCTGATATACACTCTCTGGGTGGGAAATATTTCACCGTTTATCAATAATGCTCGAGGTGCATATGCAGACTTCAATGCTGTACTGTTGAGCTACATATTCACTGTCCCAAAAGGGATTTGCTGGCTGGCATCTGTGACGCTCCAACTAGCAAAGAGGAGGATTGCATATTTGTGGTGCAGGAATGAGTTCACCGCTGGCTAAGTCCTGGCTGCTTGACTTGATCTACTGCAACAAACAGTAGGACTGTTGCTGCTCAACATTGTCCCAAGCCAGTCGACCCAAGGATATCTTGTCCCCCTTACATATCTTTTTGAATGTTACTACCCCCCCAGGAAATATCCCCCCTACATCGGCACCACAGAGTGGTGCAATGCCATAAGGCATATCGGGTGGATGGGTGAGGAGGCCTCAATATAGTGAGGCAGAATTACTTATAATGCATGCATTGTTGTCTTCTGCAGTTATTATAATGTAACATCTGGCCAGCCATCTGCTATCAAATGCATTGACTGTATCAACCTTCTGTCATAAGAAGCTTAGGCGTCTAGATGTGCCACTGTTAAGAGACTTCTTTGTTGTATGTTCTCTGAAACGTCAATATATACATTTTTTTAAAGGCTTAAAAATGAAGGGTAAGGTCTGGAAAATGGTTTATTTCGCTAAGTCAAAGTGGCGGTTTATAACAACATTACAGGCTGCAGTGGCAGGGCTGAGTTATGGTTTAAAGTGTTACTTTAGTGGGTGGCACAATGAGTGCTGCAGCCCCATTAGTAGTATTTAATTTAAAGGCCCTGGGTACATAGAGTGCCATATACCATGGACTTACAAGTAAATCACATATGCCAAAGAGGAGTAGTCCAGTTTTACCATATATGAAGGACAGAGCACATTCACTTTAGCACTAGTTAGCAGTGGTAAAGTGCATGTAGTCCTAATGCCAACAAAAACTAATTCAGAAAACAGGAGGGATGAAGGCAAAACATTTGGGGGTGAACCTGCAGAGAATCCTAAAGCCAACAGAAACAAATTCAGCAAAACAAGAAAGATAACGGCAAAAAGTCTGAGGGAGCCCCACATCAAGAACGTCATGTCTGACAATACTATCACTCCATTGAAATAAAAAAAAAATGCATGGAAGGCAATTACATTTACTATTCCCAATCCATCCTGAGCAACAATAGTGAAAGGATCAGATTTTGGAGGGTCAGATTTACTATTTCCACTCCAAACTGAGCAATAGTCAGGAAAGTCATGTACTTTGGAATGGTGAGATTTTGCATTCTCACTACAAATTGAGCAACAGCAAGTAACATATTAAACTTTGGAGGAATGATACTTACTATTCCCAAACCAATATAACCAGCAGTGGAAATTTTTTAGGACTTTAAAAAATCTTAATCCAAATCTGAAGCAATAGAAAAATATTGAAATTACATAAAAAGAATATTACTACTAAATCATGTCAAACAAAATATAATAATTCATTTATGATGTACACATTCGTTATTAAAAATAATGTCAATTTAAATTCACAAAGTAAAAAATATTTTAAAATATAAATAGAAATACAAAACATTTAAATGCGAATGAAAGTTAAAATCATTACTTAATTACAAATTATAAATACATTAAAATCAAGCAAATAAAAATACATGAACTCAGTATCAAATATTTAAACACATAATCCATGACATTATTAAACAATTTCACTAATTAATGTTTAATAAATGGTTTTTAAAATTAATAAAATAGCCCTACTTTTGTAAAACACCAAATAATAATCCAGATTTCTAAACATAATAAACAAAATCACAATATAGAGATAAAAACAGGCAGTAAGGCTGTAGAACCATCTCAGTAGTATTAATTAGTATTGTTATTCACAAGAACTAGATGTTCAACTGTTTGTGATCCCACCGCCACAGAATCACCACAAAAGACTAGTAAGCATACACATAACAGGAGCTTCTATTATCTATACATTTGTTTTCTTTGTTAGTGAGGTACCATATCATAGTATCCTTGAACAATTTGTAAACATCATATTATAATCATCAATAGGACCAACACATCATGATTAATATGGACAAAATATATACATTATTGAGCCCAATATCAAGGGAGGGTACATTATTGATACACAGGAGTCGCGTGGTCTTGATGCTAAAAATCTTGATTTGTTGCTATACTTTTGTTGATGCAAACATACAATCAGACCAGCCAACGCATTTCATCCTTGAGGACGTCATCAGGGTTGTAAGTTAGTGGTCAAAACTTGGTGTATCTTCTCTAATTTTGCCTTGCGTTGTTTATGAAAGGATCCCAGATGGTAGTATCAAAATCATTCCTTAGTTATTATATGATCATCTCCAATATATTTGTTCTAACCATCCTTCTCCAAAGTAGAAAAGATATCCTTGTATTGTTATAGCATTCATCAAAGAAAGAAGAAACGACCGCTGGGTCTGAGTGTGTATCAATAATGTACACTCCCTTGATTTTGGGCTCAATAATTTATATATTTTGTCAATATTATTCATGATGTGTTGGTCCTATTGATGATTATAATATGATGTTTACAAATTGTTCAAGGATACTATGATATGGAACTTCACTAACAAAGAAAACAAATGTATAGATAATAGTATCTCCTGTTATATATATGCTTAAAAATCACAATATAATTAACAATGATAATTGACACAAACTATAAGAATTATATATTGTAAATTCTTTCAAAACAATCAAGTAAATATGAGATTTTTATAAATATACTAATTGACATATTTAATAATCTAATAATAGCAATGAATTAGGCAATTAAATAAGAACCAAATTAAAATATGAAAAAATAGGTGAAATGCTTCCTGCTCTTCTCCCCTACAAAAAAAACTTTTAAAGACAGATGACAAGTACGTTTGTCCCCTGGCCAACTACTACGGGAAACATCATTGCAACCAAATCTCCAAAGAAAGGACTAATAAGCTATACATGCAGCCAGGGTCCAGAGGAATCCTACTTAAATATGAGAAAATTCTCTCTGTTTGTGACACACAAAATATGAAAGGCGCATAAAACATAGCATGCAAAAACAAGCATTGCCAAAGTCAATAGGTCTCATCTTTAACGTTTCCCAATAAGGTGTCCAAGTAAAGGGCTTCAGGTTAGGCACATTGCCTTTCTGGGCCTGGAGAGGGTCTAGGGCCAAGAACTATTCACTGTCCTTCATCTATTGCATTCATCAAAGGTAAGCTGCATCACTAATCACCTTCATATTGAATTACCTAGAGATAGGGAAGTTATTTTCTAGGGGTTACCTGCTCAGGGATTATGGTATTGGGCTTGCCTGTAGACCATTTACAACACAATATTTCCATTCATCAGATCCATGGTTGACCCTACTCCCATTCCCTACCCTACCCTCTACACCATAACACCCTCAATTCCACAATATCTCACCATAAAATCATAGCCTCCCGACCTTTTATGCCTCCCTCACCCCTGGCACTTGTCTCATCAGACCTCTCCAGCTCGTCTCCCGCCAAAAGAAATTCCTAAAAGGAGGTAATCGATCTCTATCCCAAATTTCCTTTTGTTTTCCTCCTGGTCTCTTCACTCCAATTCATCCACTAGATCCTGCTCTTGTAACAAAAAGTCCTGCCTCCCTCCCTTTCTTACTCACATATGGTCAAACCCTTCTCAAGCACCCTCCTCCACTCTCTATTCAACTCTCCTAACTTCTTTACCAAACTCCTCTAAAACTCACACATCATATCTATTCTCCTCCCACACACCTTTTTAACATATTAGGTCTCCTATATTCGTTTGCAACAATCTGCCCCACCACCTTTCTGGCATACACAGTCCAACATCACAAATGTGCCTAAACCCATCAAGAACCCTCACACTTTAGTAAAGCATATTCCAGCAGCTGCTAGAATGAAAGCTAGTATTCTCATCTCACTTTATCTCTCGCCAGAAGTCGAAAACACAGTAAAAACAATGAGTCATTTAAGTCATATACATCTACTTACCTCCCATGATTAACCAGCCTCACGTTTCAAATTACATATTTACAGATAGCTTCACCATTACAAATAACTCACATTTAAAACAGAACCCTACATCAAAACTGGTTCTCACTTCCACAACATAAAACCCCACAAAAAGGCCTTGTATATATTTTGCAGCATTCAGAAATCTTAAGGTGACGTCCCACACTTTTCATACACACACATTCACACACACACCCACGCACACACAACTACACACACACACACACACACGCACACACACACGTGCACACAGAAATATCTACCTATTGGAGAAACAAAGGAAAAGAGACACACTTTTAACTTCTGTTTAACCTCTCATTTTTCTGATATTGTGCTTTAGCTGGTCCTGCTAAAACCCTCACACCAATACTCAACAATGCAGTAGCAGCCCAAACACTCATTGCTCCCAACAATGCAAACCATCACACTATCAGAACTTGAGAATGGTTGTGATTTCCCAGGAGCAACTAGAATCTGTCTCTCTCCCTAAGACACTGCACTCTCAGAGGGAGAAAACCACCCCTGAAGATAATGCTTCCCCAAAAAAAGAGGGGTCAGGAGAGAGAGAGATTGAGAGAAAGAGAGGGAGAGAGAGAGAGAAAGAGCGGCGATATGCAGATGGTAATGTGGCTCACACTTCACAAAGGGTTGCTAGATATTTGGGTTTCTGGCGCAAAAATCACATAATACATTAAAAGCAGTCTTTAACAAATGTACATCCCTTCAAACCTCAGGCGTTATGTGATGCTCACTCAAATAAAGTAAAGGTGTCTCTCTATCTAACTCCCAACCACAAAATTACAGCTAGAGAACTAAAAACGAAGGGGCCATTGGTTATGCAAAGCCTCCATCATAGATCTATCAGCAAAAGAACAGCAACAATGGAATAATGGCAACTAGGAAGTCACAAGGAACTGCAGGGGAATTGGGGGAAGAGGGAAAACTGGTAGAGCTATGCTTAAAGGGATAACACTCTAGAGGGAAACATGGGAAGGAATAACACAAAAAACGTGAGGGAACACCAAATGAGTGTAAACTGGGTCGTAAGAGGATAAAGCCCAACATCTAATGTTCTAAGCACAGAACTCACTGCCTGCTGTCTTTTTAACTATTACAGTCTCTCATAGCCTGGAAATTGAAACCAATAGCTGTTCCCTCAGACTTTAGCTTCATAGCAACAGTTGTAAAGGGACTTTCCAGTATCCCTAAACTGTTTTTCAGAGCTTCCATGCCTGTAAATATTTATACCACCTCTGTAACTTGTTAGGGACTTTGGAAAACAATGCTATAACTGGCTATGAATATATTTCTTTAGGCCTGACTCTTAGAGAACTCTGAGTTTCACACTTTTATTTATTTATTTATTTTGAAGGTTTTATATAGCGCTAGCTCCACCCAAGGGTATCAGAGCGCTTTACAACAGCAATGGTAATAAACAAGAAAGCAGCAGTAGTAATGTACGAAACAAATTCTGCAGATGATCAGACAAAAAATATAAGGAACCATTTAGAGTACATAGTGAGAAGGGTGCATATAAGATAAACAAAACACCAATTGAGAGAACAAGAGTGTCATTATAGATAGCACTTTTACAGTATGCCAAGGAGGACTCAAGGGACATTGTGAGGGTGAGGGGGAATATAATGAGGGGAGAGGGGTGAGGAGGGTATGAGGAGGGGGTGAGTGGGTGTGAGGGGTAGGCGGGATTGCCTAAGGCAGGAGGAGGGAAAATAGTCAGAATGGAGAACAGGGAGTTAATTTCCCCAATATTTAGTGAGGAGGTGTATTTTAAGGTTTCTTTTGAAGTTGGCATAGGAGGGGTTGCATCGGAGGTCTTTGGGGAGGGCGTTCCAGATGGTTGGGGCCTTGCCAGAGAAGGAGCGGGATTGTGAGGCGCTTTTTTGAGTAGAGGGGGTATGAGAAGGAGAGTGTTGGTGCTTCTCAGCGTTCTGGCGCAGCCAGCTTTTTTGAGTTTAGTTGAAAAGTAGGTTGGAGTCTTCTGATAGAGGGCTTTGTGTGTAATACAGGCAATTTTATAGGAGGATCTACCTTCAATGGGGAGCCATTTGAGGGCAGGTGAGATGCAGTCATAATGTTTACAGTTTGTTGTAAGTCTGGCTGCGAGGTTGAGGACGGATTTGATGGGGGCAAGGTGGATTTTGGGAGTACCAGAGAGAAGGGCATTTCCGTAGTCGATTTTGGATAGGACAAGAGATTGGGTAATTACTTTGAAGTCTTCCGCTGGAATAAAGGGTTTGATTTTTTTGAGATGTCGGAGTGTGAAAAGTGCACTTTTTGCTGAATTTATAACATGGGAGTTTAGTGTAAGATTATTGTTGATGGTGATGCCGAGTGATTTGACAGATTCGGCGAGGGAGAGAGGGCAGTTAAGGGCATTAAGGTCAGCGATCCATGTTTGAATGGGGAGAGGGTTGTTTTGGGCGAGAAGAGGATGATCTCAGTTTTGTTAGGGTTGAGTTTAAGATGGTTGTTGTGGAACCAGGTTTGGATCTTGGTTAATGCTGTGTTGAGGTGCAGGATGTCGGAATGGGATTTTATTTTATAGTACAGTTGGGTGTCATCAGCGTACAGGTGATAGTTGATTTTGGCTTGTTTAAGTATCAGGGTGAGGGGTTCCATAAAGAGGTTAAAGAGGGCAGGAGAGAGGATGGATCCTTGGGGGACACCTAGGGAGACAGATGTTGGGCTAGAGAGGCAGTTTTGAATTTTAATTTGTTGGGTTCTATGTTGGAAGTAGGAGGTGAACCAGTTGAGGACAGTGCCATTAAGGCCAAAGCGATCTTTGAGTGTATTGAGTAGGGTTGGGTGGTAGACTGTGTCAAATGCAGCGGTGAGGTCAAGAAGGATAAGTAGGTAGGACTCACGCTTGTCAAGGGCAAGGTGTATGTCGTCGACTATGTTGAGCAGTGCAGTTTCAGTGCTCCAACCTTTGCGGAAGCCAGATTACAGGGGGTCTAGAAGGTTGAATGTGTCAATGTGTTTATCCAGTTGTAGTAGGGCGCACTTTTCTAGGGCTTTAGAGAGGAGGGGAGGTTGGAGATAGGGCGGAGATTGTTAGGGTCATTGGGGTCAGCCTTGGGATTTTTGGGAATGGGAGAGATTTGTCTGAGTTGAAGGGAGGTGGGAACAATCCCTGTTGAGAGGGAGGCGTTAATGATGTTGGTCCAGTAGGGGACAATGACGTGTTTGAGATCTTGGACGAGTGTGGAAGGGAGAGGGTCCTTAGTGTGGGAGGATGGTTTGAGTTTGGATAGGATGTTGAAGACTTCCCATTCAGAAACGGGGTGGAAATTATGCCATGAGGCGTTATTTTTAAGCTGTGTGATAGTAAGGGGGTTCAGGAGGGGTATGTGAGGGGAGGAGGAGTGAGGGAATCGGGGTGTTTTCAAGGGAGTGGGGGATAAGGTGGAGTATCCAGGGGATGTTGAGGGGTGAGCGAGGGTTGAGTATCAAGGAAAGCACGGTCGATTTTGGCAATATTTTCAGTGAAAAAGTTGGCAATTTCTTCACATTTGTTAGTGGAGGCCACCGGGTTGAGGGGTGCAGGGGAGGTTTGGTTTCTAATAATGTTGAACAGTTCTCTAGGTCTGTTTTTGGCCCGTGAGAGTTGTAGACGAAAGAAAGATGCTTTTTCCGAAAATATGTGTTTTTGTAAGAGGATCTTGCAGTTCTAAGGAGAGCAAGATGGGATGGGGAAGGGTGTTGTCTCCATGTTCTTTCTGCCAATCTAAGTGAGCGTCTTTCTTTATTAAGGTCTAGGGTAAACCATGATTTGGAGGGGCATTTTTAGCGTTTTACTTTTCAGAGGGGCGAGCTGGTCTAAAACCTCTGAGACAGTTTTATTAAAGTGTTCAGTGAGTTCATTTGCATCTGAAGAGGGTGGGGTGAGACTGAGTTGGGATTGGAGTTTAAGTTCCAGAGCGCCGGGGGGGATTTGCTTAAGATTTCTGGTCACAATTGTAGTTTTGTTGTTTTTTATAGGGGCGGGTGGGGCTGGGGGGGAGATCGTGAACAGAATGAGATGGTGGTCAGACCAGTCGATAGGGATGATGTTGGTTAAGGATGTCATATCAGGGTTGGAGATGATGGCGTCAAGAATAGCTCCTTTGGCGTGGGTAGGGGAGTGGCAGAGTTGCTTGAGGTCACTAATCTCAAGAAGGTTATTGAGAAGGTTGATTGTGGGATCATCGGGCTCATTCCAGTGCAGGTTAAGATCTCCTAGGAAGATATTTTTGGAGTTGGAAAGTAGCGATTTAGTTAGAAGGTCCGATAGTTCTTCGGCAAAGGGAAGGGGTTCACCAGGAGGGTGATAGATATTATGCAGTCGTATTGGGGGGGGAGCTTTTCATTTTAAGTTCGGCTCCTAAGTATTCAAAGGTTGTGTAGTCAGTGTTATTGATTGGGGAGAGTTGTAGCTCCTCTTTAAAAATGATTGCTATGCCCCCTATTTTTTCCGGTCTGTCTTTTCTGAGAATAGAGTAGCCTGGGGGCAAGAAGGTCAAGGATGGGTGTAGAGTTATCTTTGAGCCAGGTTTCAGTGAGGAAGGCGATGTCGGCATCTTCGTTAAGAATGGTTTCTGAGATTTCGGTCGCATGCCGGACGGCTGAGCGGCAGTTCACGAGCATGCAGGTAAGGGGTTTAGTGTTGGTGTTAGGGGCGGGAGTAGTTGAATGGTGGTGAGTTGAGGGGGGTCTGGGGGAGCTAGGATAGTCGGGAATTCTGCTAGTCCCCAAGATAACAGGAATATTGGAGTGAGGGGGGAACAGATCTTTCGGTGGGGGTTTGTTGAGGTAGGTACTGCAGAGGACAGAGAGGGCGGAGGCGGAGTAGGTATTCGAGGTTCGTAGGGGTCTGTGAGAGCGGGTGAGGAGAGGCGTTGTTAACCAATGTTTGGGGTATGGGCGTTTTCGAGGGCTAGCGCGTGGGGCAGAGGGCCAGGGTGGGCGGGCTGTGGGTTTGTCAGATTTGAACCGATTGAAATCTTTTCTGAGAAGGGTAAGTTCAGTAACCAGGGTAGAGAGATTGTATTCCAAGTTACGAAGTGTTTGATTGAGGTTGGTGAGTAGGGGAGTGGGAGTGGCTGGAATGGAGAGGGAGTTAGGGACGGATTGGCTAGGGTGGGAAGGTTTATAGCTTGGAGATGGCGGTTCGCCAGGAGGGGTTGATGTAGGGAGTACAGCTTTTAATGGGGGAGTGGGGAAGGCCAGGGGAGGGGGGTGGGGTGTGGGCCGGTGTTGGGAGGGAGGGATGGGTGTGTTGTATGATGGACTGGTGGGGAGTGGGGGGGAAGGGGAGAGGTGATGGGAGAGTGTGAGGTGCGGGGGGATGTGGTAGTGACGTAATGGGTGGAGGTATAGTTTGTGGAGGAAGGGGCAAGAGTATGAGACGTTGTGTTCGTTATTGGACGGTTTAGAGGGGGAGGAGGGGTGCTAGGGAGGTGCATGGGTGCTGGAGGTGGGCGGTCATAAGGGGACATAGGAGTTTGGAGGAGTGTATTAGGGGAGGAGGGGGCTAGGTCCAGGGGGAGGCAGAATAGGAGTTAGGGAGAGGGCTGTGTCGTTACGGATAGGAGTGTTTTAGGGGTGTGGGGTTTGACTCAGAGAGGCGGAGGAGAGCTGGGAGGGGGCAGGGGAGGGAGCTGGTGTGGGGAGGGGGAGAGGATTTCGACAGGGGAGAGTTCAAGAGAGGGACTGTCGTTAGGGAGAGGGTTAGGGGTTGGGGCGGCTGTGGGGAGCCCGGAGGGGTTTTGGGATTGGGAGGGTGTTGGGGGGAGTAGGTAGAGACAGCTGGTCAGAAAGAGTGCTGAAGAGGAGTTCAAAAATTGTGAGGTGTTGCTCTGAGGCTTGGATCAGGATGTTTCCAGTTTTGTAGATGGAAATGGCTATTTCACCAGGGAAAAGAGAGGTTGGAGAGGTGGCAAGTTTGTAACCGTGGGGATTTTAATTGTACTAGATACTGGGAGGTGGCGTAAGAAGGTGCTCTTCCATTTGGAGGGGCGTTTGGTGTAGAAAATATAGTTAGTTTTAATGGGGGACGTGGGGCTGTGGTAGTTGTCTTCGATTAGGGTTTCAGGATGACGGACTAGGAGTTTGTGTTTAAGATTCTTTTTGGCATTTTTTGAGAGGTTGGGAGGGTAAGGAATGGTCCAAGAGTTGGGACCATGTTTGGTGAGGGTGGGGTGTTTGAGGGTTAGGGCAGGAGGAAGGCAAGGTGTGTGGATGGTATTGAGGTGGGACATGATGATGCGGTTTGTCTGGTGGAGAATAGGGGAGCAGGCAAAGAGAGGGAAGGGGAGAGGTTTTGAGGAGGGAGGATTGGGTAAGAGTGCGGAGGGAGAGAGTGTGGAAAGAGGGAGGGGTTAGTTTTGGGAGTCACGGTAGCAAATCCGGGGGGGGGGGGGTGTAAGAGTGAAGTGCATTGGCGGGATTGGAGGGGGAGATGAGAATTTTGGGCGAGGCAGGGGCAGGCGGAGGGATAAAAGGATTTGGGAGGTTGTCAATAGAGAGTGGAGAAAGGCAGGGGTTGAGGCCCAGGATGGTGCTTGGTGCTAATAGGATAGGGGGGGCAGTGGTTTGTGTCAAGGGTTAAGAGGAGGTATGTAGGAGGGTTAAGGTATGGTTAGATTCAGAGTTCGAGTAGGCAGTAGAGTTTGTCAGTGGGTGGAGGATGGGGAATACATTGTTAAGCTGAGGGGAGTATAGAGCGATTAGGGAGGTGGATGGAAATGCAGGTAGTGAAAAACAACAACAGTAGCAATAAACATCAGATCAGGGCAGACACTTTAAGACTTATACATAGTCGTAAAACCGTTACAGGTGGGTTATAGTGCATATGTCTATGGGTCAGATTAGACAGAGAGGGTGGGTTGAGTGACAGTGAGTGAAAGGGATGAGACAATAGCTTGAAGGTTATAGAGTCAATACATTCAGTTTAAGATACATGCGGACTTGATTAAAGAAACAATGAGGAGATGTAAGGAGATGTAAATTGTCATGTACAACATTTATAATCTAGTGCCAAGGCAATTGATTAAATACATTGTTCTACTCAATTATTCTAACAAGGGGGTAGTGTGCCCTGTGACAAACTGCATGCCCTGTGCATTAATAAGACTTCAAGGGTTTGATGTGGAAGCTTTATGTCATAAATACACATCTTTATTAGACCTGCTTCTGAAAACAGGAGCCGTACTGCGTTGGTCAAATTGTAATCTGGTTTGTGTTTTACCGGGCTTCCCCATCTTTGTGCCAGAGCCCACCGGTATGCGCTCCCACCACTTGCGTTCAGGGGTTGTCCACCTCCCCGCCCACTGTAGCGCTACGCTTTCCAGGCGCTATTACCTTTCTGCGGCTGTGCCCATATTGAAATCTACTGAGGAGAACACCAGCAATGGTCCAAGCTTCTGAGCAATCTGCTTATGT
>CAWUFW010024693.1:0-56354 GCA_963921515.1 Calotriton arnoldi | reverse complement strand
TGTCCATCCTATGAGTGGGGTGGTGCAGTAGTGGCAGGCATCCAGCTCCCTGCAAGGGTGGCAGTAGTGGTAGGCATCCAGCCCCCTGGGTGAGGGTGGTAGTAGTGGTAGGCATCCTGCCCCCTGGCTAAGGGTGGTAGTAGTGGTAGGCATCCTGCCCCCTGGGTGAGGGGTGGTAGTAGTGGTAGGCATCCAGCCCCCCTGGGTGAGGGTGGTAGTAGTGGTAGGCATCCAGCCCCCCTGGCTAAGGGTGGTAGTAGTGGTAGGCATCCAGCCCCCCTGGGTGAGGGTGGTAGTAGTGGTAGGCATCCTGCCCCCCTGGGTGAGGGTGGTAGTAGTGGTAGGCATCCTGCCCCCCTGGGTAAGGGTGGTAGTAGTGGTAGGCATCCTGCCCCCCTGGGTAAGGGTGGTAGTAGTGGTAGGCATCCAGCCCTCCTGGGTGAGGGTGGTAGCAGTGGTAGGCATCCTGCCCCCCTGGGCTGAGGGTGGTAGTAGTGGTAGGCATCCAGCCCCCCTGGGTAAGGGTGGTAGTAGTGGTAGGCATCCTGCCCCCCTGGGTAAGGGTGGTAGTAGTGGTAGGCATCCTGCCCCCCTGGGTAAGGGTGGTAGTAGTGGTAGGCATCCTGCCCCCCTGGGTGAGGGTGGTAGTAGTGGTAGGCATCCTGCCCCCCTGGCTAAGGGTGGTAGTAGTGGTAGGCATCCTGCCCCCCTGGGTAAGGGTGGTAGTAGTGGTAGGCATCCTGCCCCCTGGGTGAGGGTGGTAGTGGTAGGCATCCTGCCCCCCTGGCTAAGGGTGGCAGTAGTGGTAGGCATCCAGCCCCCCTGGGTAAGGGTGGTAGTAGTGGTAGGCATCCTGCCCCCTGGGTGAGGGTGGTAGTAGTGGTAGGCATCCAGCCCCCCTGGCTAAGGGTGGTAGTAGTGGTAGGCATCCAGCCCCCCTGGGTAAGGGTGGTAGTAGTGGTAGGCATCCTGCCCCCCTGGGTGAGGGTGGTAGTAGTGGTAGGGCATCCTGCCCCCCTGGGTAAGGGTGGTAGTAGTGGTAGGCATCCAGCCCCCCTGGCTGAGGGTGGTAGTAGTGGTAGGCATCCTGCCCCCCTGGGTAAGGGTGGTAGTAGTGGTAGGCATCCAGCCCCCCTGGCTAAGGGTGGTAGTAGTGGTGGGCATCCTGCCCCCCTGGGTGAGGGTGGTAGTAGTGGTAGGCATCCTGCCCCCTGGCTAAGGGTGGTAGTAGTGGTAGGGCATCCAGCCCCCCTGGCTGAGGGTGGTAGTAGTGGTAGGCATCCTGCCCCCTGGGTGAGGGTGGTAGTAGTGGTAGGCATCCAGCCCCCTGGGTGAGGGTGGTAGTAGTGGTAGGCATCCAGCCCCCTGGGTAGGGGTGGTGGTGCGCATTCAGGCCCCTGTGTGCATATGTGGCATTGGTGATGGGGCATCCCGCCCCTATGGTGCTGCTGTTGCTGGTGTAAGTATATTCTGCATCCCTCTGTGTGTGTGTGATGTGTCGTGTACGTGTTGTATGTGTTTTGTGGTTGGTGTCTGGCTTACCTTCTGCGCCCGTACGCGTCCGTGCCTGTTCCGGTAGTAAATGTAGAATATTGGTATGATCGGGACGAAGGGATTCATGGTTGGTTCGTGTCGCTCGTCCTTCTCGTTGCTTCGCGCCGCCCTCGCCGCTTCGCCTCGTCCCTCGTTGCTTCGCGCTCGCCCTCGCCGCTGCCGCTGTTCGCCTCGGAGCCGTGGATCGTGTTGTGGCGCGACTCGGAGCTTATGTGCGCCTCTCCGGATGCTTTGACGTGCCGTGCGTAGCGACGGGTTCCGGCGCGTACGGGAAAGCGCATCGCACTCGTTCGGCCGGACGGAGCTGCATTTTCCCTTCCGTGCGACTCGATTCAGCGCTTCCGGATTCGCCTCGGTCGGAGAACAGGACCTGGTTTGGGTGAGTACGGCTCGGCCGGATTCTTTGCTGTTGTGCGCATCGTACTTACTCGCTCGGTGTGCTGTAACGGATCGGTCGGGAAACAGGCTTCGCATGGCTTTTTCCCGACCGAATGGTGTTGGGTGCGCCTCCGACCGAGATCGGAATCGGCCCCACAGTGTCCAGTCTCTTAATGAAGAAAGCCCACATCACTATTCTAGGGGATCTCAACTTTCATTTTGGTGATGAGAATGTCCCTTACGTCAAGAGGTTGGAGCAGGAACTGGAGAGTTTATTCTGTGATCCTGTGATCACCAGTGACCTCGCCGGGGGGGGGGGGGGAGGACAAGGACGCGCTGCGCGCGTAGTCAATAACGCGGGCCCCCTGCAGGTCGGAAGACCGCACCGCATAACAAGCCTTCGCAAGAACAGCCGCGTAGGAGCAAGGGCTCCCGCGGCGAAAATGGTATAATTATTGGCACAATTATACACAATTAGGAGCGGCCGCAGAGCTTGAAGGCTTGCAGCGCTCACGTTACCAGGTAAACAAAGGGAATAAAGCACACTTATCTGATTGCTGCTGGAGCAGCGAAGAAAGAGGAATCTAGAAGGTCTACGCGAGATGTTATATAATGGACTGTGCTGTTATTGGTTGGATTATGTTGATGTCACTCCCTAGTGTTCATGGGAGATGTCGTTTTTTTCTAATGGGCTTACAAAATTAAAATGGCTGCTGGAGTATTTGATTATAATAAAAGTGAAGAGGGACAAGCCAAATCCTCACCTCCGGGTCCTGACATAGAATTTTCATGTTCCATTGCTTTTTTTAAAGATTTTTGTTTTTCTTTAATAATCTGAAAAGTGTGTTTTGCAACATACCAGCATGAAATGTGGCTCATGAAATTATGATTTTCTAAGGTAACATAGCTCCATGTCAGTGAGTTTTTTAGATAACTCATGAGTAACTTGTGTGTCAAATGTGTGTTCTATGTGTAGATTTGTCATTATTATTTATATTTTTTAATACAGGATATGCCATGTGAAACATGTGAGATATAGCAACATTGATTTTCTAATTTGATGCTCATATCTCACATATTACACATTCACCAGTATTTCCATTCTGATTTTGATTGAGAATCCAATTCTAACAATTATGCACTTAGGATACAATGTGATATATGCAGATGTTTTTCAATTTTTTTATTTGTGATAAGATTTGTAGAAAATGTAATGATCACAAACAAGTTTAAAATCATCCTTTCAGCCAATTTACAGGCTGATTAAAAAGTCATAATATTTTCTTTGTCAAGAAAGCTGAAATATTATAATTGCACATTTAGGACATAGAGGTTTGTGCAGAATCTGAGAAACTCATGTTGATAAAAGACAATATTTTATTTGATCAGATGTTAATTCAATATATTAGATCATTGACTATATGTTTGTTTTGAAATACCACTCATATTTAATAGTACAAATTATTGAAGTTAGGTTGGCTATATGTAGGACAATAAATATAATATGTTTTAAAAATAGAGGATTTGTTTCAAATCTTGAAGATTATATATTCATTTGATTGAACTTCTTTTTCGCAGCAACTGCACATGCATAGGAAACGGTGGCCAACCATTTGGGGTAGATCAGCACAGTTGCTGGGAATCCAAACCCAACCTTCCAGATACAGAATGGCCAGGCAGTGCTGATAGTGAGGAGACTAGCAGGAGGCCATAAATATAATAGACTTTGAGGTCTGAGGTCTCCAACATCGACCAGCCCTTCATGGCGGCAGAGCAGGACAATAATGAACAAATATCTTTCCAATTTTTGTCACCATCAGCACTACCTTCTCCACCCTTAGTCTTGTTTCACTAGTGCCTATGCTACACCTAGGTTGTAACCAGCCTGAGATCTCCTTTGTAGCTGGCACCCCCACATACCCATGACCACAGCACAGGTGTAGAAAAGGAACTTGCAATTTTAAAGAGCATCTCTATTGGGCAGACTGCAGTATTGCATGCAATCCAGGGTGTTGGAGACCAACTCACTCAAATAATTACCATCCTCGCTGGCGTACACTCTGCCATGTCTGCCCTAAAAAGAGGATAATGTCCATCAAGTTCACCCACTAACACCACTGCAGCCCCCACACCACCTACCATTCCTGTTCACAACACAACTACACCTGCACTCATTCCTACTCCTACACCTAATCAAAACCGTGACCCCATTTCTCAGAACACCACACTAGCAGACACACAACAAACAACAGATATGACAGCAAACACAACACACACACATTTAACAACTAAATGAAAACGCAAACTGCATCCACACAAACATACGCAAGACTCAAACTTATACACATCTCCTCCAAAATTCATAAGCACACCCAGTCCTTAAAATTACCCTTCTCCCTAAGCCCACCACCCATACTGCTTCCACCCATACCTCTAAACCTCTCTTTGCTCCAAATTCTCAAATTCTGCCCTTAACCCAAAATCAATCCCTGCCACAACCACAACACAAAATCCAATGCACTCTAAGAAACAGACATCCACACATAGACAAAAAGAACGTTATACCATACACCCAAAAAATCCCAAACAGCTTTCCAACAAACAGCAAACACCATCCAAAAGCAAAACATTCTCAGAAACAAGCACACACACATTCAGAGACACAGTCATGACATCTATTGAAACACACACAGCAACTTGCACACAAATCCGAAAACACATACTGACACATCCGCCCATACAAGGAAACACAAAACGCATAAACATACAAACTCAAACAACACAAAGAAAACACTTACAAACAGAAGCATGCACTCACAACAGACACCTTTCTTCTTCATAAGAGCCACCCATTAAGACCATGCCCTTGAGCAGTAAAAGGGTTGTTGTGTTGAGGAGGCAAGAAAATGGAAGAAGCCATTTTTTACTTATACCAAAATGCATTCATTATGTATTCATTATTTCTTATTCTAATGTTTGTTTATCTGTTTCTGTTTAATGAAACACATGAATATGTTATAATTTGTTTAGTTCCATCATTATTCAATTCCACTAAATTCCACTTAATTTTGAATGCTTTAGATACACACATATAAAGTGCTGAGTACAACAAACACGGAAAATAACTTTGATTTTCAACAAAGAACTGCTGATCTTAAACACCCAATGAAGAACATACAATTTCACCAGAGAGCATCTGTAAAAAAACACAGGGACATACACCATTTTGGGAAATGACTACTTTCTCAATAGTGGTATTAAAATTGTCTAATTAATATTCTATAATAAAATCAAAAAAGATAAAATGCATTCAATGATTTGCAGGATGAACCATCACACGGACCTGAGCAAATATTCATAGAGCTAAATTGAAACAAAGGGAAACATAGCAAACTACAAAAAATGCCAGACCTTAATGGAAAGTTAAGGCACCCTTCCACTGCTCCTAAACATATGCCAAATAATGTTCCACACAATATTGTTTGACAGTTGGCTTTTGAAATTCAAATTCTTCTCCACTCAAATGCAGTTGCTTAAAAGATCATCAAACAACATTGGGCGACCAAATTTGGTTAGATTTGCCTTCACATATTGAAGCCAGGGTTTGGTTATATGTCTGTCACAAGCTAAACAATTGACAAAAATTGAATATTTTAAAGGGGCATGTGTATTTAACCAGACAGAGGACCATCACGTTGAAGGTTCCAACTTAATTATGTCCTCAGGATAAAGCATACCCAGTTCTTCATGACGCAAATACTTTGAAGCACAAGGAGGGGAGAAGAGGCCTACAAAAGTGGTTCTCTTCTATCTGTATTGAAGGCACTTCACATGTACTCATACTCATACTCCCATCATAAATGTAGCATTTGGTGTCCATTGTCGTTGGTATATTTCCAATAATGGAGCAAGTTGTTTTCCTCCAATCATTAAGGGCAATTTATGCAAAGAAAACACAGAATGAATACGTTTAAATGCCAGGCGCAGATGTTAGACTACCAGGTGGATGAACTATCAATGACAATTCTCAGGTAAGGGATTTCATTAACCTTTACTAAAGGATTGTTACCGATCGAGAAAGTGTGGAAGTTGGGGCGGCCTGTTCCACACACCATGATAAGTCTAGATTAGAATTGAAATCTGTACCTCATGAACACTGATGCAAAAATATTTTCAAAGGCATTAGCGTCACGATTAAGCTGCATTATTGGGAGGGTGATTCACCCCCGCCAGCATGGGTTTATACCTGGTAGAGGCACCACTGATCACATCTGCAGGGTAGTAACACTTTTTGATGCGGCAGCTGTCTCTGGGGGCCCTATGAACCTGACCTTATTAGATGCCGAGAAGGCGTTCAATAGGGTCTCCTGGTATTATTTGTGGGCTGTCCTCAAGCGGTTCGGTATAGGAAAAGGCTTTATTAATGCTATACGGGGACTATATAGGACTCCAGTTGTTAGATTAAGATTGAATGGGGGTATACGGATCCAATACGAATCACATGGGGGACAAGGCAGGGGTGCCCGTGTTCCCCCCTTCTCTTTGCATTATATATTGATCCCTTGATCCGAAAGATTGGTAGTAATAGAAATATCAGCCCAATGAGATTTCAAGGGCGGGAAACAAAAATTCTGGCTTATGCCAATGATTTGGCAGTAGTAACATCTAATCCCCAATCAGCACTCGAGGTAATAGAGATGGAAACCCTGGCATTCGGTAGGGTAGCAGGGTATTTACTTAATCAGCAGAAAACTCGGATGGTCATAAATAGGGCTACTGACATCGAGGATCCCCGAGTGACACAAGCAGCCACCTACCTCTGGATAAATATTACTTCAGAGTTGGGGCAATTGGTCAAGATGAATATAGCTCCAGTTATTCATGAAGGAAAGAAGGACTTTGACAGGATGCATAATCACCCACCCTTCTATTATAGGCCAGTGCAATATAATTAAGATGATTCTCCTGCCCAAAGTTCTTTATCTTTTCAGGGCTATACCCCTTGAATTTGAAAAACAATGGTTTAAGGGTCTGGAAAATATGTTTAATAGGTTTATTTGGGCCCACGGGAAAACCAGGAGAGCACTGAGAGACATGACACTTGCAAGAGAGGGGGTGGATGGGCAGTGCCCCACTTAAAATTGTATCATTGGGCAGCAGCCCTACAATATATGCGGGGTTTAATTGGAGGGAACGCAGTAGACCGCTGGAGCAAACTATGGTCACCTGATGTTTACAAATTATTATTTGGCGACAAGTCTCAGAATTTCTTGCTAAAATACTGCGAACCCAGCTATTATAATAAAGTTACATTTAAAACACTATCAGCCGCATATCAGATCTGTGCAGCTTTTAAAAGGAAAATGCGGTTGGGCAGAATTAATTTTTATACTCAACTCCACAGAAATTCGATGCTCCCAGGAATTTTTCAAGATAACATCATGGCAAGATGGGACGGTTCGGGAATCCGAATGATTGGGGATCTCATGGACTCAAATGGAATTCAAACATTTAATGATGTTCAAAACGAATTTAGGATTGATAGGAGAGAATGTTTTAAATATTTACAAATTCTAAGTTTTCTTGAAAAAAAAGGGGGTTCAAAGGGTTTTTAGCAAGACTCGTATTATGGAGTTGGTCGGGGACAACGAAGGCTGTACTACCAGGCACATTTATGCTGAGCTGTCCCAGCTGAAACCAGACGATCTTGAGAAACAAGGGGCAAAATGGGAACATAAGCTAGATATAGACAGTGTTAGCTTTTTAGACTCCTTAGTACTAGGAAGGACTATACTGTGCTCAGCTGGATTACAAGCACAGCACTTTAAAACTATTTTTTCACTGTATCATGCACCTGCTAAAATAGCACATGGGGGGGGGCAAGAAGTAATTAGCTGTCCTCGCTGTGGAAGCAAAGGAGTGGACCAAGTACACATGTTTTCAACTTGCCCCTGTTTAGATATTTTGAAAACTGAAATAGGAGCTTTTTTAGATCATTCCCTGAATATAAAATTAATTTTAACATCAGAATTAATTATATTAGGTGTCGGTAACAATTATACACCCACGGTATATCAATCCTTTTTCTTTGTGGCCATGGCAGTTGCCAGAATCTGCATAACCTCTGCATGGCTGGATCCACTGGGCCCTACATTTCAGCAATGGTTAGGCAGGCTTCTGGCCCTCTTTAATCTAGAAAAGGGGGTGTATGAGAAAAAGGGACGGAGAGCGAGAAAACTAGGCAAGCGTATCTGGGTACCAATCTATAGGTGGAAGGAAGAAAGGCACGACAGGCTGCAACTAAATATTTAGTTTGTGATTAGTTAATATTATGGTTTAATTGGGAACAAGATGCTGCTTTGAAAATGTGATTTTATCAATTTCTTATATCAATATGTAATATTGTATGGTATGTATTGCTCCTAATTTTGGGAATTCTTCAAGAAATATATATATATAAATATGATCAACGTTGGTGTTTAATTAAAATTTTAAAAAAAGAAATGAAATCTATAAAACAAGCAACCAAATTGTGAAGAGCCCTAGAGTTGCAGGCTAATAGCACTGCATGATCAGGTTATAGCAACACTGGAACTGAGGTACTTTTAATCATTGGGACATCAATAAAAAAGTATAAAAAAGAATTTATAGTCCGGGGGCATGGCCAAGATGGCGTCTTGGTAGGACGCTTATTTGGAGCTCTCCACTCCCACCGGGCTTTTCACAGCAATCCCGGCGGTGTGAGGGATTGCTGCATGGTCGAGAAGGCGAGGCGACAGCACCGACACCTTGGAGCCGGCCCTACTGATGCAGCGAGGAGACCCTGTGGAGCGCTGGGCGCCCGGAGGGGCTTACGATGGTCCAGGCAGAGAGGGCATATAATCAGCGCCCCACGGTAGTCCCTGTATGCTCCAGGAGGCCGCCGCAACATACCATCCGAGGAGGGCCCTTCCGGTGGAGCGGAGGACAAGCCTGCCTGGCACCGCACGAGAGGAGACCCAGGCCGCGATCATTACGCAAGGCCCTGGCTCCACAGACGACAGAGGGCCTCAACCCTGAGAGCTTGGTGGGGGAGGGGCCGCCGCGCCCGCGGCTCACACGGCACCCTGCTATCACCGCTCTTCCTGCCCTACTCCCTCATCTAAGGGGTCTGCTGCTGGAGAGCTTCCAGATGTCGGCCTGCTTGGCCCTCCCAACCCAAGTCAGTGCTGCCCCTGCAGGAGGGGTTGGGAAGAGGCGCACACTGCGATGAGTCTGATCCGGGAGGCTTGGAGACCTGGCCCGGACACCCATGAGATACCAGGCATGAGCACTGACAGCGGGGGCATTAGGCTGAGCCCCTCTGCCCATAAGCCCGGTCTGGGAGGCTCTCTGGAGTCACCGATATCACCATCAGTCTCTCCTACTTTGGCGGAGCGCTCCGATCGGCTTGGCGCACCGCCTGGTGGTCCGGCTGGGCTGCAAGTGGCGTCAATTATTGGGAGGTCGGTCGAAGAGCTCCAGCGGGTGAAACAGTTTTCAGGCCTGGCCCAGGCATATTGACTCTTGCTGGCATGGGCGTTCCCAGTCGGGGCACGCGGCGGTGTCCTTCCACCCACCTGCCTTTCTCCAGGAATCCCCAGGGTCTCCACGGCCGACGCCAGCACTTCCTGTTGGTAGCGGGCCCTCAGAGCAGACAAACGCACTTCCAGGTGTCTTGCTGGGAAGACAGCACCATCACGACAGCGCTGAGACACCAAGGCCCCAGTAGGCCTCTGGTATTCATCATGCTCCCGCCCGTGTTGTTGAAAATGAGGTGACTGCGAAGAGCTCGAGCGGGGGGCGTACAGCTGAGGCGCTGCTGCTTGATACTGCCTTTCAGTTCTTCTTCTCGGCTCCCCCCACTAGTGGATCTCTGTACCCCTTGCCCTCGCTTCGACGGCAGGCCCAGCGTGCTCAGGAGTCATGGCTGCTCCCAAGGACAGGAAGGACAGGTCCGTAAAAGATCTACTGTTCAAATGCATTCAACAGTCCGAAAGTCAGTTGGGCCTGGGGTGCGCGGACGAGACTGAGGGGAGTGAAGGTCCGGAGGCCCCGGTCAGCTGATCCTTCCTGGAGTCCATTTTCTCCTCTCTCCGAGATGACCTATCCACAATGAAACGCGAACTCCAGGCAGACCTACCGGACGCGCGTCGCGATGTGGACTCCCTGGGAGAACGAGTTCACACGCTGGAGGAGCATGAAACTGGGAGGGACGAGGAAATTGAGAATCTCCAACAAGAAGTCCTCCGGCTGCAAGAACAGAACCTGGATTTACAGGCCCACACCGAGGACTTAGAAAACAGGTCTCGACGGAACAACATCCGCATCCGAGGTATGGCGCACAATGACGGTGACGGCGATATCGAGGTGCTAGTGGCGGGCCTTTTCCGCTCCATCCTTGGAGAATCCTCAGAATTCCCGGTCAAGCTGGATCGCACCCACAAGGTGGGCCAACGGAGAGTGGCCCCCGCGCCCCCGGCGGACATCTTGACCTGTGTCCAAGACTATCAGCTAAAGGAGAGGATCCTCCGCGAGTCTCAGCGACATCCAGACTTTACATACGGGGGACAGAAACCCACGCTATACCAGGATCTGGCTGCCTCCACATTGCTCAAACGCAAGTCCTTCTGGCCAATCACACTCCATCTCCGGGAATCTGGCATAAAATAATCTTGGGGGCACCCATTCAGGCTGATCTTCTCCTACAAGGGGGAGCTGAGACAAATCCGTTCACTTCCAGCGGCCTATAAACTTTTGGGCATTGATGAACCCACGCCCGACCAGTCCAGCCAGAACTCCCGTCCTCACAGACGTCGGAGCGGCCATGGATGGACCACCATTAAGCCACCAAGTCCTGCAGCGTGCCCTGATCCGGACACTGTGGCCAAAGAGCGGCAAGCAGTGCTGTCATCCCTCGCAGGGGCATCTTCGGAGTGAGGCGGAACTCGCACCAGCTGCATTCTGGTATTTTGAAAGTACACCCTCGCCCCAGGCTGATGGTGCTGACATTTTCTTCATGGGCCTTACCTGGTGGGAGCGGGGAGCCACGGGCCACAGGTACCCCTCTCTTACTTCTCTAAGAGCAGGACGCTCTAGACAATGACTTTGGTTCCTTGTATTATGTTTATGTTTTCGTTCTCTATGGGGTTTTGTTTTTTTCAGTGTTGGGATCTCCTCCCCCCTGTTGCATCTCCCTCGACTTGTGCACGAGGTAGTAACCCTTTTACGTTATTGGCATTCTGTCTGGGATACTTCGGGACCAGGATAGCAATGGTTAGACTGGCTCTTATGCACCTACAGCACGTAGCACCCCCCCCACACGTAAATGAGTGTCACAATCCTAACGTTAAACGTGAAAGGGCTTAACAACCCTGTTAAACGTAGAGCTATCCTGTCTTATTTGGAAAATTCCGGGGCCCATATCTGTTTATTACAAGAGACCCACCTGCTGTCTAGCGATACCCATAGGATGCGCTCTAAGGCTTTCCCACAGCAATACTTCTCCTCCCTTCCCACCAAGAAGGCTGGGGTTGCCATCCTTGTTGCGCGTACGTTTTCTGGGAAGGTGGGAGCCAAAGTATCGGAGATTAAAGGGAGGCTCCTAGCGCACTCTGTGACCATAGGGCGACACACACTAACATTGGCTACCATGTATGCCCCTAATTAGGGTCAAGAGACTTTCTTACATAAGGCGATAAGTGACTTAACATCTACACCCGATCAGCAAATCCTTATTGGGGGCGATCTGAACATCGTGTTCGACAGTCAACTTGACCGTTCCGCACAGAGGCAGGGACATACGGGGGCTCTCTCTGCTGCAAACCGTCAGAGGCTACACAACTTGGGACTGGTGGACTTGTGGCGGCATTTTCACCCTCACACACTCGACTACACCTTTTACTCTCATGCTCGGGGACATATGCAAGACTGGACAACTTTCTAACGACTCGCTCCCTCCTCCCGATAGCGCAGAACTCAGTAATTGAACCCCAAGCACTCTTGGATCAAGCAACCCTGACTGCGACTTTGCTCTTTCCCCCCATTTCTAGACCGTCATACTCCTGGAGACTTAGGGACACGCGCCTCCACTGCCCTGAAGTTGTAACACGCCTCACAAAAACACTGGAAGACTTTTTAGCTATTAACGACACCCAGGACACCTCAATCGTCTCCCTTTGGGAAACCCTCAAGTTAGTAGCCCGGGGCGACTTCATAGCTACGTCAGCTACAGATAATAGGGTACGCAGAGAGAAGAGGGATGAACTTTCTAAACAAGTACTCGAATTGGAAAAGATTCATAAGAGGACAGGGGCTCCTCGAATTTGGAGGAATCTAAAAGCAGCGAGGGCGCAGCTTGCCAGCCTTGACCTCAATAGGGTGGAATATGCTGCACTCCGTTTGAAGCACACATTTTACACTGGGGGGGACAAATGCGGCCACTTGTTGGCCCATGAACTGCACGTGCAGCGACAGGTGGCAACAGTCCCGCTCATCCTGACTGAAGGGGGATTGGAGAACACACAGGGGAGGATATAGCTAATACATTCCGGGATTTCTACGCGAATCTATACACCACTCAGCCTTTGCCTGACCGGAACCCATCCAGGTATTGCCAGGGCATAACACACTCCAAGTTGACACCTGACCAGGAGGCGGCCCTTGATAGCCCCATCAGAATCGAAGAAGTTATCTCGGCCATAGCTCGACTTAAACTTCTTATATCCCCTGGCCCAGACGGATTTACGGCCATTTTTTACAAAACCTTTTGTTCAATCTTAGCCCCAATACTGACTTGACTTTTTAATGCTATCGACGACACCATGAAGCTGCCACCTACAATGCTCTTAGCGTCGGTGGCAGTCCTGCCCAAACCGGGGAAAGACAACAGATACTGCGCCTCTTATAGGCCGATATCTCTCTTGAACATAGACTTTAATATTTTCACAGGAATACTTGCGGCTAGACTGGGACCTATGATGCCGGGATTAATAGACCCGGACCAAGCCGGATTCGTTGCGACTAGGCAATGTAGCGACAATACCAAAAGGCTTCTGCATCTTTTGGATAAGTCTCACCGTCAGTCAGAGGAACACGTCTTTCTATCAATAGACGCCAAAAAAGGCGTTTGACAGGGTCTACTGGCCCTTCTTGGAGACTGTTCTGGAGAGGTTTGGGATTGGGCGCCATTTTCGCCAATGGGTGTTCAGCGGCTACAGACGCCCTTCAGCCACCGTTAGGGTAAATGGTTTCACCTCTGACCCCTTCCATATCACCAGGGGCACACAACAGGGCTGTCCGCTCTCCCCCTTTTGTTTGCTCTTTACATGGAGCCGTTAGCTCAGAGGGTTCGGGAGAATCAGCAGATTAAGGGGATCCTTTTTGCGGGAGAGCGACATACCATCAGCCTTTACGCGGACAATGTCATCGCCATGCTGGAGTCCCCCTGCACCTCAGTTCTTGCTTTTTTGGCCGAGCTAGAGGAATTCGCAGCAGCTTCTGGTTTTAAGGTCAATGTGGCAAAGTCCCAAGCGTTGGGCTTCTCATTGAAGCAGACTACCACCGCTGCTCTGGCCCTAGCGTGCCCCATTCGCTGGGATCAAAAGGCCATGCCGTACCCGGATATCATGCTGTCATTATCCACCTCTGAGACGATATCCTTGAATTACTCTCAACTACTGCGCCAGACAAGGCAGGAGCTCAAAAGGGCTGTTTAACCTCTTGTGGCTGGGTAGAGTGGCAGCTCTTAAGATGAGCATACTCCCCAAAGTCTTATACCTTTTTCAAACCCTTCCGGTGAATCCTCCCACGGGTGTTTTGAAGCAGCTGCAATCCGAATTTGTCGCCTTTGTCTGGGCGGATAAGAGGCCGCGAATAAATAGGGACCTGAGTTTCAGACCCCAAGAGGAGGGGGGTCTGGGAATCCACAACCTTGATCGCTATTATAAAGCGACACAGCTGCGTACTCTATTAGAATAGGCCCAACCGGAATCCGAGAAGTGCTGGCTCTTTATGGAGCGCGCGCTAGCAAAAAAGTCTCTCTGGAAGAACCCCTTCCTCTGCAAGGCCTCTAGGCCCCCTGGGTTGTGTGGCTCTCCTGTGGCTCGAGCTACGTTGAAAGCTTGGGATGCCACAGCCACTCGCAACGGTCTGACAACTTTCCCATCGCCCCTCACTCCTATTACTGAAAATCCGGACTTTTCTCCGGGCCTTGACTGGGAGGCATTTAGTCATGGGGACAAAGCAGGGCACAGGTCTATAGGGCATTTGTTTGACATTGAGGGCCCTCGGTCCTTCGAGGATTTTAAATCTGACTTTAATATACCCGAAATTGAACGCTACCATTATATGCAAATATGACATTGGGTCATGCAACCCCAGGTCCGTCCGGGAGCGGAGAGGTTCCTCACTCGGTATGAGTGCTGGTTGCTCTCGAAACAATCCACAAAGCGACTCATCACAGAATTATACCACATCTTACGCACCCCAGAACAGGTGGTCAAGTCAGCGGGCCAAAGACGATGGGAGGCTGAACTCGGTCGGACCCTGACCCCTAAAGAATGGGCAGACATTCACTACAGAGCCCGACATTCAGCGCGTAATATATCTAGCATAGAGACGGCCACTAAGAATATGATGTATTGGTATCTCACACACCCCCCCCGACTCCACGAGAGCGACCCTGACCATTCCCCTACTTGCTGGAGGGGTTGTGACGCAGAAGGCATACTATTACACCTGTTGTGGGAATGCCCCAACCTCACTACTTACTGGATGCAAGTACTGGACTAGATAGATAGTCATTTCGATACCACGCTACTACGCTTCCCCGCATATGTGGTCCTAGGAGTGTCCGATAGGCTTACCTTTCCCCTCAAATCTCATAAAGGTAAGCAACTAGGCATAGCTCTAGGGGCGGCACTACAAAATATATTATCACACTGGGGCACTGATAGAACACCAACTATACAGAGATGGCTCCATCGACTCTGGTATGTTCTTGGCATGGAGCGCATCTCTTTCTCGCTTCAAGGAGATGGGGCTTCCTTCGCTGATGTGTGGCAGCCCTTTGTCACCCTGCTATGCTCCGAGGTCCCCGAGCTGTCCTGCCCTAAATATTTACGGCTACTACGCCTCCCCGAGTTGAGCCAAAACGTGACCTAAACATCACTGTACTGCGCGACAGAGTGCTGGGCCTGCTTTTTGCTTTTCTGTCCAGACATTTTGAATGGGGAGGAGACGGGAGGGGGAGGGAGAGGGTTGGGGAAGGGAGGGGGCGGGAAGGTTTATTCTGGTATTATTTTGATAATCTGCAAAGCAATATGGGGTTGCCGGCCCATGACCTGGGCCTCCTTTTTCACTGCATCTTGTTTGTTGTTAAATCAATAAAAAGATTTGAACCTAAAAAAGAATTTATGTGATTTATATACAAAATAAATAGAAATGAAGCTAAAATACATCCTTGACAATCTCCGCTCCGATGTGGTTTAAAAGATTCTGATAATTAATCATTTGGCCCATACCTCGCTTCGCCGTCAGATTAGTGTGCAAATTACCAAGAAAAGAGACCAGAGATCCAAACCTATATATAATAGAAGCTGCCTGAGTTTTGAGTTATTAACTCTATCATAAGCACTTGATAAGTCCATAAATTCTAGATGTAAATTGTTTTGTTTGGCTATAGTATACTTACCTATCAACACATTTTATTTTAAACATTGTTCTAGAGTTCCTAAGTGCTCGCTAAAACCATATTGACATCTGCTTAGGATATTCATCGCATAGCCCAGTCCCTAATTCTGTTAAAAATGACTCTGCCTAAAAGTTTGCCTGCAGAATCCATTAACAAAATGGGCCTATAACAACAAAGCTTACTTCTGCTTACTTTTTTTAGATTGTGGTTGACCCGGAAGGAAGGAAAGGGCCATAGTGGTTAAAAATATTGGTCAACTGGGGGACCTATATATCTAGATTACATTTAAAGAGATCCAGGAGACCCACCTGGACCTTGGGATTTGCCTGATGAACTCTGGCATATAGAAAGTGCTATTTCGACAGTGTTGAATTTGACTATGTGGTCCGTGGCTGGAATTTTGGAGATATCCGTAACACAGAGTCCACATTGTGACTATAAATAGAAGGCAAATGTGATCCCAGAGAACTTTTGGGTTTTGATTCAAAGATGCCACAGCAAGCTGTTCCTAGTCTTTTGTTTAAATGTTGTGTTTCCTTGTTTTTTGTGTATCCTCATAGAATTTCCTACATGCTAATAACTCTTCAGCAATTGTTGATATCCTGGTTAACGAATCATGCATGCGTCTATTGGCAAAAGAAAAGGAGCTATTAAACCATTGTTTGAAAGGTGCAGTAGTTTTAGGTCTGGGTTTTAACAAAGTATTATACATACAACCAAATAAGTTATTAAAGGGCTCCAGAACTTGTGAATTATTAGCTTTATCCGATAACCAAGTCATAAAATGGACTAATTCAATTTTATCACAATGTCCAGGATGAGAGCTGCCTCCACTAAATGTCATGCTAGTCTTGAGCCTTCACTTTTGCTAGTGGGATGATACTCACAAATACATGTCTGCTGACAAGAGGCTGGGGGAGCAATAGTGAATCAACAAGTGGATTGTGATCCTCCAACTTTGCTTCCAGGTTGTTACTGTCTAACAAATAGGTCAAAACACTACAAGACACAAAAATGTAGTCAATAGTTGAACCACAACCACATCCGATAAAAGTAGGTGGCAGGTTTACTGAAATAGAGTCCTTTTCATGCACATTAACTAAATCATAGTTAAAGATGAAATCACCCATCATTTCTCCCCTGGAGCCTGAACAAATATTAGGTGCATGGATACACAAATCAAAACTATAAATACTAATTTTAGCATTAAAAACCATGCATTTGGGGCATGGCCAAGAGGGCCAACATGGCGGTTACCTGAGCCATTAGCTTCGCAGTGGACCTTCGAATCCTGTATTTCGCCATGGCACCAGCTGCTGCTCCCGGGGGCAGAGCCTCGCATCCAGCCTGAGGTGGACCCTCGACGACTCCTGTACAGCGGGTTGCCATCTCACGCCTGCACTGCTGAGCATGAGTCGAGAGGTGTGGTGGAGCTTCTGAGTCCGTGGGAGGTCTCCTTTAAGCAGGGGGAGCCGCTGACGCTCTGGGCCAGACCAGAGCCATCCTGAGGTAGGGAGAGGCATCGCCCCTGAGCCCTAGCTGTGCAGGGAGGGGCCCTCTGACTGACGGGCGGGATGGTGTGCGGTCCCGGGAGGCCCGGAATGTGTCAGCTGCATAGTCCCAGCCTCCCGCTGGGGCCTGTTGACTGCCTGCCTGGCGCCTTCCTCCCACTGACTCTGCCTGTAAGAAGTGACCGTCAGCGCCCCGCGCAACCGGCAGTCTTGACCTGTCGGACCTGATGGGGCCGGGGACGGGTGCTGACTTGACTGTTGGACTGGCCCTGATCCTGCTGTGGGGTGCCTTCTCCTCCCCCTGGTGCCTGGAGACCCTCCTCGTGGGCATCACTAAACCGGGCCTCGCTGCACAACTGGTGCATAGCTGGATTTGGGGAACTGAAGCCCCACGACAGCCCTAGCCTAGCTGAGCTCACCATCCCACTCCCACAAGAACACAGCAAGGAGTGGCTCCCACCTGCTATAAACTGTGCTGCACTGCAGGGGCCAGAACTGTGGGGGTGCTGAGGCCTGCCCCCCCCTGGGTCCTGGTGGGATTGTGAATGATGCACCCCTTCTCCTCATGCCAGAGGGCCCCTCACAGTTCCTGCTGCCCCAGACTTGCCACACAGTTCAGTGCAGAGGCGGCGCTTGAGGCGGTTGGGGGGCGTGTACTGGATGGCTGTGACCTGATCTGCTGAGGGTGACCTAGAACTGGCCCCCCGCTGGTGCATGCGGTATGCCCCCTGGGGGTGAAGGTGAGATTGAGCGGGTGGTGGGAGTCCCCCCTTTTTCCAGCAGATTTGCCTGTGGTGGTTCGCTGCCCCTCCCGGCCCCCCCTGACGTCTTGTGCAGCGACCACCCCATAATTGAACTGTCCCTCCCGGCTGCCTGGATTGGCACCCCTCGGCTGATCGGCAGGGCCTCGGCGATATTGCGGCAATGGGGAAAGACAAGAATCCACACGCCGTGTCCATGCAAATGCCGATAGAACATTACGCCACCCGATCTAGCAGGCCCGCATCGGGTCCCCCGGGTTCCGCGGACCCAGACAAGATGGGGCCCCCACCTAATGACCTTTCAGTCATCTTACAAGCCATCCAAACTTCTCAGGCAGCAGTGGAGGCCAGAGTTGGCGATGTAAAAATGGACATCGCACTGCTTCAACAAGACCTCCGCAACGCCATAACCAGGATCACAGAGACTGAGTCCCAGATCTCCACAGTCAAAAACGATGTTACAGCTCTTAAATCTCAAGTCTCAGCGCTCCTGGCCCATACTTCGGAGCTGCACGCCCGGGTGGAAGATGCTGAAAGCCGCTTGTGATGTAATAATGTCCGTATAGTGGGGTCCCCTGAGGCGGTGGGAGGGGAGGCCAAGCAGCGAATCGCAGAACTCATGGAGACAGGGCTCAGGTCCTGGATGCCTGAGGGGTGCTTGTCCCCCTGGTTCTCAGTTGAGCAAGCCCACCGCTCCCTGGCCCAAGGCATCCCCCGGTACTGCCCCGCAGCCGATCATCACCCGCATCGTGAACTTTCGAGACTGCGATGCAGTCCTGGCTGAAGCACGCACCTGACCCGATCTCCAACACAGTGGCTCCAAGGTCCTGATATTCCCGGACTATACCAGAGAAGTCCAGCAACCAGGTGATCCTACCAGGATGTCAAATAAAAACTATGAACTATGGGCCTACAATATTTTCTCCTCTTCCCTGCTAAGCTCCAAGTCATCTTCCAGAATAAATCCATCTTATTTGACACACCATACGATGCTTGGTGGTAGCTGACAGAGGAAAGGCCACTGCGGGAGCAACCCTCCTCCTCCGCCGGAGCTCGGGTCCCTCCGCGAGTCCCACTGTGCACCCCCATCTTCGCCCTAAGGATCAACGCAACTGCTCTCGGTGGCGCTGGGGTGGGACTCGCTCGACCTCCCCACGGGGCTCACCAAGTTCACCGCCTCGATTCGGTGGGGCCCCGGCCACTGGACAAGCAGCGACTGAGAGGAAAGACCCAGGTGGCAACACGCTCCCTCCGCCACCCTCCTTGGAAAGCTCTGCGGTCGTCCATCCTGACTCTAACCTTTCTAGGAGCCTTGTGCTCTGCCCGACCTCGGACAAGGAACTTACTACTTGAGAGCGCAGCCACGGTCCTCTGATAGGCGCTGCAACACAGCAGATTTCTTGCCTGGCCACCTCAACTTGAAACCAATCCACGTTTTAGTAGCAGCTGGTGTTACTTAATCCTGTCGCCGGTATTGGTTCACCCCAACCTTTCGAACAGACTCATCAAGAAACTACTATGCTGAGTTCCATGTTTTTGTTTCCTTGGGTCACAGATGCTTCTAAAGTAGAAGTATGGGGTAGGGTTGGAGTTGGGGGTGGGGGTGGGGTTCTTGCCATGCTACCATAGAGTGGCACGTGGCGCCAGGGGTCACCGGTCTAGTTTACAGACCTCTTACGCCTTAAATGTCGGCTGCAAAGCGGGCGCACTTGTAAAATCGACGACAGGAAGCAGGAAAGCAAGAGGTGCCATTTCGTGTACCTATTCATTTAGTGGGCTATTTCACATCGTATTTTAATATTTTACTGTTTTATCTCGGGGGAATTTTGTACATTAAGAGTGTGGCACTTACTTGGGAGAAGAGCGTCTCCTACAGTAGCTCCTCGCCACCTCAGAGAGTGGTCAGGAGTCATAGAGTACTGCCAGATAGGGTGGTAGAGAGGTAGTGTTATCCCTTTCTACCATAGAGTGGCACATGGCACCAGAGGTCAGTGGTCTAGTTTACGGACCTCTGACACCTTAAATGTCAGCTGCAAAGGGGCGCGCAGTGGACGTGTGCAGCGGGCGCACCACTGGCGCATTGAAGGAGCGCCAAAGACAAGCCTGTCTGCGCCCGACCGCGCCAGACTGGGCCCTGGGGCCAGGGACCCTGCCCAATCACAGCGAATACATTACACCAAGGATCAGCTACTAACTCTTGGACAGACCCAGGAACCATGTAGGGATATGGGGGGGTTAATGGAATGCCACGCCGAGGGGCCACAGGTATGCAAACAGTGCAAATATATGATAAACACCTGTGGGCATACCAATGCAGCCAGTCAGAAGCCATTATTTGATAATACCTCCTGGACCCTCGGCCGAATTAACTGTCGCTCACTCCCTAAGCATAAAATACAAATTTGTTTGTTACTGGAGGAGGGCAGCTTTGACACCGAAACCTGGCTCAATGATAATTCTGCCCCAGATATCCTGATGGCCCAGCCCCCGGGTTCCACATCTATAGACTTGATCACACTGGAAAGGTGGGAGGCGGACTTGTGATTCTGATTAAAGAAGAGTATAAGTGTATCTTTCACTCCCTCCCCGTTCCGGACTGCAAATGGGGTCAATTCACCATCACTTTTTTACTGACCCACACCTTTTCCGGGTTGCAAATCTATAGGCCCCCAGGCGCCGGTGCTGAGTTTTTAGACGGCTTTATAGACACAGTGTCCAGTCTCTTAATGAAGAAAGCCCATATCACTATTCTAGAGGATCTCAACTTTCATTTTGGTGATCAGAATGTCCCTTACGTCAAGAGGTTGGAGCAGGAACTGGAGAGTTTATTACTATCTCAATTAATAACGTCTCCCACACATATTAAAGGACACATACTTGATCCTGTGATCACCAGCGAGCCCAAAATTTCAATACACCTCCAAGTCCCTGTACCATGGTCTGACCACCATCTAATTTCCATTGCACTAGGCAAGAGGGGAGTAGCAAAGAATAGTCCACAGCCCACCAAGTCCGCTATACGCTCCCATTTGAGAAACTGGGCCAAGCTTAATTTAGTAGCGTGAGTGGAATTCCTGTAGTCTTCAGGCTTTAAGACACAGGACAGCATTGATGAAGCTTACGCAAATTGGGAGAGGTGGATCCTTCAGTCACTGGATAAAATGGTCCACGTAATGAATCCCAAACCAACTAGCAACACTAAAAATGCACCCTGGTTTAATGCTCAGTTAGCATCATTAAGGAAAGGTTGTAAAAAGTCTGAAAGGGAATGGAGAAAGAACTATGACCCCCAACTCAAAGCCAGGTACAATATGGCGATTAGACCTTATCATGTCAAAATCAAAGAGGCTCAGGCAAGGTTCTTGGAGGAAAAGATCACCCAGGCTCAGAATTCTTCCAAAGAACTTTTTAGAGTGGTGAAATCTTTAACCACTATAACACAGGACAGCTCTCCACTCCAAGCCTCAAAGGAAAAATGCAATGCAGTAGCCACCTACTTTCATAAAAAGGTTGCAGACATCTTTAGCTTCCTTCATGCTAAGTTGGACACCACAGCAAGCCAAGAAAGAGATCAATTGATGATCTCCGCAATTCCAGCATTAACCCATTTTACATTTTTGAATAAGGATATTGTTCAAACTCTTATGGGGGAGACCAGATAAGGCTCTCCTTTAGACCCGGCCCCTCCTCACGTATTTGTCAAGGCCACAGAGGCTCTTTTGCCATCAATAGTGGATACTCTGAATCTCTCATTACAGACAGACAAAGTTCCAAAAGCATGGAAACAGTCAATAATTAAACCTTTACTAAAGAAACCAAATCTAGATGCTGCTCTCCCAAAGAATTTTCTACCAATATCACTTCTTCCATTTAATGGTAAATTATTGGAGAAATATGTAAACAGGATCCTGTCACAATTTCTGGAAGACCACCTTCGGCTACACCCCACACAGATGGGGTTCCGGCCTCGGCACAGCACGGAATCTACATTGCTAGCAGTATCCGAAGACTTAAAAATGACCCTTGATCAAGGTGGATCAGCCGCGATACTACTTCTAGATTTAAGCGCGGCATTTGACAACATCGATTATTCCATTCTAGCTAACAGACTACGGGAAATTGGCATTCAGGGCAAAGCACTGGACTGGTTAGGGTCCTTCTTGGAGGAACGATCCTTCCAAGTCATGGAAGCCAATCTCTTCTCAGACAAAAAGCCGCTGACATGCGGGGTGCCACAGGGCTCGTCGCTAAGCCCCACGTTGTTTAACATTTATATGCGGCCATTGGCTGACATAGTTCAGGAATTTGGCATTTTCATGATTTCATACGCTAACGATACCCAGCTGGTGGTTTCACTTGATTCTAGGATCGATGGTAAATCGGTTCAGTTGGCACCATGTCTAGAAAGCGTAGTGAAATGGATGACAGGGAGCTGTCTGAAACTGAACGGGGACAAAACTGAACTGAGGGTCCTCGGAAATTCAGGAGTCCCCAGGCCTCTATCCAATTGCCCAAGCTGCTTAGGGATTGCTCCAGTCCCGACTACTGCCATAAAAAATCTCGGCTTCTGGATGGATAAGGAGCTGACCATGGAGACCCAAGCAAACAAAGTGGCAGGTACTTGCTTTGGGTTGCTCAGAATGCTCCGTAAGATCCTTGAGCTGATTCCCCTACAGCTAAGAAAAACGGTTATACATGCTCTAGTTACATCACGTTTGAATTATGGCAACTCCCTCTTTCTGGGGGCACCTAAATATGTCATCAAGAAATTACAGGTCGTGCAGAATGCTGTGGTCAGACTTCTGTGTAAGATCCCAATTCAGGAACCAGTGAGAAAGCATCGAAAAACTCTACATTGGCTTCCAATTGAGGCGAGAGTCAAATTAAAAGCACTCTGCCTAACACATAGATCCATAAATTATAAGGGATCTTGCAAGATCAGAAATCAGGTGGGCTTACATCTTCCCAACAGATGCCTGAGATCCAACACTGAGCGCCTTTTAAAAACTACCAGAATAAAAAGGTCCAGATGGGGTGGAAGATCCTTTTCCCACCTGGCTCCCAAGCTATGGAGTTCACTTCCTCTGGAACTTAGATTCATAGCTACAGAAGCTAACTTCAGGAAAAAGCTGAAGACTTGGTTGTTCCATGAGTTCTGCTAATCTCCGCTCCTGCTGCCTGTACCGTATTTTATGCTTAGCGCTGGGAAGCCTTTGGGCAGCCTTGCGCTCTACAAATCCCCTATAACATAACATAACATAACATTTGTTGTTTGTTCATGACTTCTCCTCCCTTTTAGGTATCGACATACCTACTAAGCTCCCCTGCAACCGTGACCCCGCAGATCAATTCCTTACTGAGTCTCCAGGTCACTCACTTTACTGCTGCATCAGCCCCCCTCGGTGGTCCCCACCGAACACACGCTTCGCCCTACGAGCACACTGAACCCCGCTTAAGGACATTCAAGGTACTATCATGGAATGTAAATGGTCTGCTAGACTGGAGTAAACGCTCGGCGGTCTTCGCCTTTGCCTGCCGCCACACACCAGAGGCCCTCCTCCTACAAGAAACCCACCTACAGGGTGAACAGTGTCATTTCCTGGCCCGCAAAGGCTACGACAGGGTCTTCCATGTGGGGTATACGCGGGGGTCGCCATCCTCCTGCACCGCTCCTTCCCCTCACGGTCTCCCAAGTCTCCTGTGACTCTCAAGGGCATTATATAGTGTTGGAGGGCACCGTGGAGGGGCAGGTGATTGGGTTACTTGCTATCTATGCCCCCCGGCCACCCTAAGGGGGTGCTTTTCTGACCTATCATCACTTCTCTCCCAACTCCCGCATGGACTAACTGTACTGGGCGGTGACTTCAGTGCAGTCCCCACACCAACTCTTGATTTTACCAGCCCCAGTGCCTCCAGGAATCCTGGGATCAAACTTCATGGGGACTGGATTGCGTCTTGGGGCATCTGTGATGCCTGGCGGGTCTGGCACCAGACACTCCAACAATATACACACACCTCAGCCTCCCACCACTCACATTCCCGCATTGACCTCATCCTCTTACTGGCCCCAGACTGCCAATCGCTGAACCACATTGACATACTCCCCAGAGGCATTTCAGACCACTCGCCCATCCTTCTCACCCTGGAACGCTCCCTCTCAGCACCTAGACCCATGTGGCACATCAACGCGTGATATCAACAAGACCAAAACTTTGTCCGGGCACTAACGACAGAGCTCCAATCCTACTTCAATCACAACTCCGGAACGGTAGCCCGAGGGAGCACGCTATGGTTGGCCAGTAAAGCCACAATTTAGGGCTTTGCAAAACACTTGATTAGACAACGGGAACGTGAGCGCCTCTCCCTTATCACGCAACTAGAAACCCAAGCCTCCTGTCTGGAGCAACGCCTTCTCATTGACCTGCGAGAAACCATTTCTTGTCAGTTGCGCCTCATTCGGGAGGACATTCGTCTACATTCCTTAGAGGCGGCCAAGCTTCTCTGGCAGGCAACGACAGCCAATATCTACGGTAGGGGTGATAAAAATGGGAAAATGTTGTACTGTGTAGCCTCCCATCATCAGGCCAACAGAATAGTCCTAGAGATTAGCGATGCCTCAGGCCATACGCATCGAACCCTGCCCGATATTGCATGGACCTTTGCCCTATATTCCGCACCGGCGGGCAGGGGCAAGGCAACCAGAGACCATCTTCTGCATGATGTCGCCCTACCATCACTCTCCCAGGCGGACGCCCTACCACTAGACGAACCCATCACAATGGAAGCAATTGGGGATGCACTCTCAGAGCAGAGCCCATGGAAAACTCCTGGCCCAGGCGGGTTCCACATGGAGTCCCTGATGAAAAACCGAGACTTACTTCTCCTCCACCTCCTCACTCTCTTTGAAGGGGTGTGCTACCTGGGCTCCTTCCCTGAAGAGCTTGACGCTGCAACTAAAGTGGTAATCCCCAAAACACAACCCACCTCCACCTCCTGTGCCCATTACCGACCCATCTCCCTGCTCAATTGGAAATTAAAATCTTCGCCATGATCCTAGCTAATGAAAGGAGGTCTACCAACCCTTGCCCACCCCGATCAATGCGGCTTCATGCCCCAAAGGAGCACACAACACTGTATTCAGAGGCTCCACATAGCCCTAGCCCACCTGCACTCCTTATCGCACGACCTCGCCCTGCTGCTTATCGACTTCTAAAAGGAGTTCAACACAGTAGACTGGGAATACCTCCGTAAAGTGCTGACCTGCGCTGGCTTTGGCCCACGTTTCAGAGCCAATGTCGATGTGCTCTACTCTTGCCCCTCGGTCCGGGTCCGGGTAAACGTTATCCTTTCAGTCCATTCCACATTAAGTGCGGCTCCAGGAAAGGTTGTCTCCTGTCCCCCTCCTCTTCTCCTTGGTAATGGAGCCTCTAGACCAACTCATTTGTGGGGATCAGCTATATAAGGGATGGAGTTGGGACATCAGCCATGAGGACCGCATTGCTTTATATGCGGACGATGTCCTCTTATACTTGGCGGACCCAGCGAGGAGTGGCCCCCGATGCCTGCATCTTCTAAAGGCCTTCGGATTGGCCTCAGGGTAAACCCAGCTAAATTGGTGCTGGTTCCTTTGGCCCCCGCACAAGACTGTTTTGACTGGCAATCGACCATCCCTCTTCGGAAGCTAAGCTTTAAATATTTGGGAGTGTGGGTGGCACTGCACCCGGAGCTCACATGGGCCCTGAACTTAAACCGTTGCTCCGGAAGACTAAAGCCGACCTGACCAAGTGGCAAAACCTTCCCCTCAATGTGACAGGCAATATAGCCCCATATAAGATGATGGTACTACTCCGCTTCCTCTATGTCCTCCTTAACTTTCCTCTCCAGGTTCCACGGTCCTGGTTCTGAAAGCTGGAAGGAGACGTCAAAACCTTCCTGTGGCGAGGCTCACGGTCACGAGTGGCACTCTCCCACTATCAACGAGGCCCCTATGACGGCGGACTGGGCATGTCCAGCCTGTATTGCTACCAACTCAGCTCCCACATCCTCAAAAACATTGAGCAAATTAAATTTTTTATGGACAATGTGCAAATTACTCGACCTAAGGTTAATGTCACCATCAATGCCTGGACTGGCTATAGACAATTGAATCGAGGTCCCCCTTTCAAAGACAACCTCCTCTGTGTTAAGTTTATTTCCTTTGTAACTGCATCAACAGTCCTTTGATGGAAATTATCAGTTGTCATGCTTGTCTTACATAGACCAGCATTCTGTTAAGATGCATAGCAAACTCAAAAGGTTGTGTAAGATTTATTCCAGTGAAGAAACCAAAACCACAAGAAGCCAGGAGACAACCTTCTTCCACAGCTCTCTTTCACAAATTCCCCCCACATTCCCTTCCCGTCATTACATTCTATTAATGACAGAATGTGATGAAATAGGACATAACACATTACCCCCCACTTTGCGTTTGTCCATGACAAAAGAACAGACAGATTTTCAAAGACTGGAGAAAGAGGGGTGGCCAGGCCTCTGTCTTATGCTGACTGGCACAGTTGGCCTGGTCTTCACCCAGACATTCCTGTGCACGACCTCCACTGCGGGATGCCGATGAGTGCTTTATGTGCAATGTCAGCCTTGCACTGCCTTCTCCTCCTTCTGATGGGCTGGTAAGCTGAGGTGGACTGTGGGAAAATGAGCCATGCTCCCTGGCAGCTGAAAAAAAGTCCTGCGCTGAAGGGTGCCGAAGAGTCCTTTGTGCGTGATGTCAGTCTCGCCCGCCTTCTCTTCCTCCTGCTGGGCTGGTAAGCAGGGGTGGATTGTAGGCAAATAAATCATGCTCCTCTAGCAGCTGAAAGAGATGATGGTTTAAAAACCTACAGCCCCTAGTCTGTGTCGCCTTTCCAGTCAAACTAGTGCACCCACCACAGCTTAGCATGTACGAAAACTACAAAACCAAAGATGCTCTGTTGTTGTCTAAGTCAAAAATATGGAGGGGGCCATTACTTTAACACTTTATTTTTGGGAAATATTGTCATCCGCCTGCCCTCCTCTCGGAAGTATACATTTTATTTGAGATTGGATTGACATATTTAATTTGATATATGAATATAAATATGTGTTTGAGTTTATAAAGCCTGTGGGATATGTATTTTGACAATTATTGAACAAGCATTTCTCTTTTCTGCATAACTGTGACATACATGGATGAAGTACAAAAAATGAAAGTATTGACCCAAAAACATTTTTTTAAAGTTAACCAAGCAGTCTTAGAAAACCTCAAGCCAAATCTAGGCCTATTTTAAAAGTTGCATTGCAGTATAATGCTAAATACTATCATATGTGCTGCATATGCAAATTGTGTTATCAGTGACGTCATCAATTATGTTGTTTGAGATGTCATCAGTGATGTCATCAATTATGTCATTTAACATGTCATGAGTGATGCAATATGCTAGGTCAGAAGGAATAAATATATAATTATATTTCAGCAATAATTTTACTGGTGATATTTTTGTTCTTGATGTTTTGGTTGTGTTTCTTTGATTGATATTGTGAATTCCTTTTTTTTATTTATTTTCAATAGAATAGGTTTTTCTATTTTTTTCTGGCTATTGAGTTTTTGTTGTTATTTTTGTAGTTTGTGGTTAAAATGTATATAAGCACCGTTTGAGTTCTAAATATTTGTTCTATGATGTGTTTATGTCACAATAATGTTGTACTCACCATTCCATTATGAAGAAACCAGGTCCATGTTATTTATACCAAAGGGCTCTTTTGCAGCTACAAGCCTCCTGGCAAAGCTCATGACAGCTGGAGTCCACGATGAGGAGCTATTACTCTGCCTGAAGATATGGAAGCGTTTGTGATTAAATTATGAAATATTCACCTTCACATAACAACCTCTAAGCAGGCTCCCAGACATCATGTTTCATCTCTTGGCCGCAGAATCATTTTACCTTCACTTTATATTTTGAATCAATTTGATGTTCTAAAGCACAGAAGACTAAAAGAAGAGGTAAAGTAGCAAGCAGAACCTGCCATCATGCACAAGTGAGAGCTTGTCATCCACAATGTTTAGAGCGAATGCTTCTGTGCTGAAGCCCTTTTAGTGTTTCCCCACAATGCATGTTTATATAGAAAGCAGCATTCCGCAAAATCCAGTCATTGCAACCACCATATTAGCTAACAGGGCACACTCTCTAGTATCATTGGATTTCTGTGTGTTTTTTAAGAGGAAAGTGCTTTGTTTTTCCGCTTTATCATATCATATTTTATTTTTCTGTAGTCCTTCATATCACTGAGCTCTTTTTAAGTAGAGTAAATAACAATGCTACTGTACCCAATTTCAAGGCACCAATTTTAATGTTCAGAAATTTGAAAGGCTGATCTGACCTTGCCAGGATAAAAAATCAGACTCAGCAAGTGACATCATATGTCATCCTCAGGCCCTGAGCTATCATGCCAGCTTGCATAGCGAGAATTTACTATTCCCTCATTCCCTTTATACAGTGGCATCGGAAGGACTTTACGGGTTGGGCAACAAATATATATAAAAAAAATTCGAACCCATTTTCTTCTAATCAAAGCTCCATGATGCCAAACAATATTGAAATATATCTTAAAGGCTGAGATAGAAAAATAGATATGAAAGAGCAAATGTTTAGGGGCCCTTGGAAGGTGAGGGCCCTAGGCAACTGCCCACTTTGTCCATGGTTCAAAACATCTCTGCCTTTATATCTAAATACTCCCAGTGCGCAACAATTGTTAAAGATTCATACTCCAACCAATAACACACATATTTGCCATTTAGTACTGACTGATTTACGTGTTTTAGGATTTCAAATGAGAAAAAGGACATGCACAGAATGTCAGCTGTGGATTGTGGATTGGTGATGGCAGTACACATGTAATGGGCCCTGATCCATTTACAATCCATGGAACCCTCCTGATCAATGTCAGATTGGGTGCCAAGAATAGCACCTTGCAAAAATATTTAATTCGGCCCACATCACAAGACCGGCAAAGTGGCTAGTCTAGTCCTGCTCCTGATGCTCTTTCCTTTGTGCTGCAAAGAGACACAATTAAGTTGTCAGCAACACATGAATAGTGAGTATTTACATTTCCGCCTTGTTATTCTGTGCATCCAGGTGCTGTGAAGTACCTTCCTAGTGCCTACTATCCAACAGTAGCCTCTGAGCCTCTCACCAGTTCCTCAGGCATAGTGGAACATCTTTCTCAAACTAATTGAAGCTTAGATGTAGCAGGCTGTCAATGACCATGTTGCATAGTTTTTAAAAAAATCAAAGGATGTTTTGGCTTTGCTGTCAAGTTTTAAAACAATTTCTGTGAAAAATGGTTGTTTTCCAATCTATACATTATTAGGAAATCCAATATGTCAGCACTTAGGGGGTATTAGGATGTTGATCGGAGTTGCCTCCGACCGACATCTCTGCGGTTTCGAAACCGACCAACCTTGGGTCAGCAGTCCAAAACCGCAATTACGATGTGACACCGAACCAGCCGCAGCACAAGCTCCCATAGAGAAATGAAAGTTACTGAAAATACCTGCACCGTGTGGCATGCACCTCATGGTGCCTGCCACACGGTCAGGGATTACAGCCCACAACTGGAGAGAGAAGGGGGCCCTGCTAGGGGCCCCTAAAGTCACTTTCCGACAGGCTTTCTGACATGGAAAGCCTTTCGGAAACTGACATCATAATCCTGATGGCAGAAACGCCGTCTGTTAGGGATTATGATCAGTTTCCGACTGGCTGACGGGCTCCTTGAGCCTGTCATAAGCCAGTCTGATTGACCGGCCGGTTTAAACTCTGACCGCCTTCTTTGTAATAAGGTGGTCGGAGTTCAAACCAAGGGTGTTGGTCGGTAAGCCTCCGACGAGCGGTTGGAGGTTTACCGACTGACATCCTAATCGGCCCCTAAGTGTGTAATAAAAGAAGGTTAAGTCAATGGCTGTTCAGGAAGGGAGTCCTGCCATTTAGACATACCAATCCATATTCAGGGAACTTTTTTTTTTAACAATAATTTACTTTTTTTATTAGTTATCAAATCTAGCCATGTGAGAAACGTGTAAAAGGGGTGCAAATCTGTGTAGTTGCTAATTTTACCAGTATCTAAACCCATTTTGTCTCCTGCACTAGAAACTCACATCTATTGTAATCCAGACACTACAGACCTTAAAAACGTGCTCGAACATGAAAAGAAGGTAAAGCTTTGTTATGCAGATGCTGATCACACCACGGAATCCTGATCATTGTGTGAGTATTCAGTTTCCTTGGTTTACAAAATAAAGTAGAAGAAATTAAAATTCACCCATGAGAAGGTAAAAGCTGAAACCTATTGCACACAATGATCAAATTAAATTTATATCGCCTAACCTATGCTACTAAGATCCTGATGAGATTCTTTCTATACTTCAACAAAGTCTTGCTCTCCATAGCTTGATGGGTCACATAATATAAGCATGGGAATGTCAACATGGGCTCTGCTACTGTTTTGGACATTTAGGGGCCTATTCACAAACTGAATTTTTGGTACAGTAACACTACTCACATACTACAAAATGTTATTCACTAACCTACATGCAGAAGCCTAAGCTGCCACCTCTTCTATCTTTTCTGTGCAGGGATCTACTCCACAACTGCGAAGATTTCAGAAATTTACACGTGCAGATATACTCATGTATAAATGTACATTTGTGAATAGACCACTTAATGTTCATGTTAAGTTGTAGTTCTATAGTTACGGAAAGCTAGGGGTCTATTCATGAAAAATTCACTTAGCAAGTCACTGTGCTGTGCTGTGTGACAGGGAAAGGGCAGGCATGTGCTGTATTTAAGGCAATACGGCGCATTCCTGCCTTTTCCTCTGCGTTGGTGCCCTTTTGGTAGCCTAGCGCCAATGCAGGCACGCTTGCACCATGGTGCAAGGGTGCCTGCGTTGCATGCAGGATTGCTTTTGTGCAGTAAGGGACATCTTCCTAATCAAAATAATCCTGAAAGGCATATTCTTCTTTCTATGTGTGCAGCAGAATACAGCACACATAGAAAGAGGAAGTAACAAGGAGAAATAAAGATATTTCTCCTCATTACACCTCTGCTAGGAAGGCTAATTGTTTGGCACATTCCCAGGTTTATCAGTTCTGTTAAATCTGGGAATGCATCAAAAACCATGAGAGTTGCGTGGGAAAACCCATGCGCCATCCATGGAATGCCTTCCCAGGGCAGAGTAAGGCAACACAGCGATTTGTGCTGCATTGCCTTACTCTAGATTTATGGAGCCTCTTAGCACCACGCAACGGGACCTTGCGTGGCTTCATAAATCTGACATAAGGTTTGTGTTGTTCTTGCACAACGTTGCGTGGTGCAAGAGGGACAAAAACCAACTCTCACATAGGCCTCTTAATGTCTTTGAAGGTGTTTTTTTTACATTTTTTACTGAAGTTCTATTTTCAACTCTTCTTTCCTCCAAAACTTTCAATGAAATCTTCTTCCGAAGATGATTTTTTCCCATGCCATCTCACTCTTGTATGGTGCTTTTTGAAAGTTAGTGGAGGTGCTACATTCTTTTCCTCTACTCCTTTTCAACATGTTACAGAGTTGACATAAGGATGACAGTAGCTGCTAATTAGCAAAGCGGTTACCATTTGCATGTGTATAGCTCCCTCCTTGCCCGATTATTGTTGCAGCCATTTTTCAGTATCAATCTCTATAGGAAGTGGCATTACCATATACCCCACCATCTATCTCAACTAGAAGCTTTATCAGGGGTTTCCATCTTGGAATTTCTAGCCTTTTTCCTACTTTAGTTAACTCCTTACAGCATCACACAGCCTGGGCATCATCTTCTAAGTGCAGACACAAACAACGGTATCTCCTGTTTGGCCCACTTAGGGACAGGAAAGCCCTTGGACCAGAATCCCAACACCACTACAACCACAGCTAACACCTTTGTAAAGGAAAGCTTCTTCATATGCTTAGCTTAGCTATCATCACTACCCATCCCCACAATTACCAATAACTACAAAGCCACTTATCAAATCTGAAAAAAACCACTCTTCATCACAGAAACACTCCTCCTAGGCATCCTTTTTTCCACGAACTACACCAAACGTATACAGTGGATCAAACTTATAAAAATGTAAGAGACTTTACCATCATCCATATGTCCTATGGGTCAATTCCTCAGACAAATAGGCTTAGCTCAGCTCCATCATGTTCGTTGCAAACCATGGCCCATTCTCTGCAATACAGTCCACCAACTTTGGCCTCATATACCGAATACAGGCACATTCTCAAAACGTGTCTCAAACTCGTTATTCTGGCATGATAACACACACCCTTTTCACCAAGTTCAACCTCTTAGACAATGACACCCTACTCAACCTCATCAGCATGCTCAACATGGTATAACATGTCACAAATGTATTACATGCATAACCTTGCCTCTTCAACATCACCAACCAGTCAATGCAAACCACCAATGCCTCAAGAATTAAACACCTTGCCATTTCAATCCATCTGCTCAGTTTCCGACCAACACATTAACTTCAACCCAAAAGAGAACAACAAACCTTCAGATTCTTAAGGAATTCGCCACTGACAACCTAAAAGCACATCTGATCTCTCACCTAGCCACCTTCACCCAAGGTCCAACATCAACTCCGTTCCAAACAACTTCAACTCATTTCAGGAGAACACTGTGACTATCCATACTCCAAATAAGACACATAGGTGCAAGCAACTCCTCTCTGACCTATTCCCAGAATCATGGAACACAAATACAAACATTCAGTGTGTGTACAGGAAGGAAAATAGATGAAAAGCAAAACCCCATAAGACCATGCGCTATTAAAGTTCAATGGAGCAATGTGCAGACATGTCATCACAGCCAAAACCAAGTACTCTACTAATTCAATCAATGAAGTTGTCAATACAGGCAAATGTACTTCAAAGCCATGAAACATTGCAGTCCCCCTATCTGATCCTCCAATCCCACACTCCACACACAAGAATATTGCCATCAACCTCTTTTCAGTGAAGAATACAAAATGCCTGACAGCACATTCACAACAATAAGCCTGTATCTCCGCTTACATCTGCCCATCCATGCTTCATCCCAAAAATTTCATTTTTAAAAGCCCTATCATTTGAGACCCTCACCAACATCCTCAGCTGACTCTAAGTTACCTCCTAGGAAGACAATACCTTGCCATCATTCTTCATTTAACCCTCTCAGCACAAGATATTTCTCCCATACTCAACATTGTGAATACCTCCCTCATTCTCAGGGCCACACTAGACACATCAAATCCTCTCAATGTAGAAGAAATCCACATTATACCTTTCTGACATTCCCAGAAACAGACCGATTACTTTCCTAGGCTACAAATGCAAGAATATAGTAAACATAGTGTACACAGAACTTCAACATCACATCAAGACCAAAGTGATTTCTGACTACAAATCCAGCCGCTCACATAGAACATGCCACTGCATGGAAAGAGCTCCTTTGGCACCATATACCACATCACTCTCATCCAGTTCCTGAAGGCTCAAATAGTTTTTACTGGTTCTGCTCCTGATGGAGAAAGGACTCGTAAATGAGACTTGCTCGGAAGCAATCCTTTCGTTTTAACTCACTAACGAATTACTAACAACGTGTTTGTAATTAATAAATCGCACTTAGAACAAGACACGTGGGACAAGGAAGCTTGCCTATGTGTTTACTAACGACAATGACATGAACGAAGGACTAAAAACGCACTTTAACAAGGGATCTTTACTGCGCATGCGTCTACTACATCTACGTAGTATGACGTACTAATGCTTGGAGGGAAAATCTTGCGCCTGCGCAATAGACGATAAAATGGCCGCTTGAAAGCTCACATGCATGGCACCTGCTTAGCTGAAATAGAATATAAGTTTTATACTAACGCAAATGCAGAAAGGGTAATAATAAATGAAGTGGGTTAGTGTAGAGGTTGGTGGTGTACAGTGAAACCATTTATTTTTTAAAATAACATTTCTTCTTTTGACTTTATTATTAGTGCGCATTTGGGCCCTCTATACTTGTCTGAATCGAGCTGACTGTCTTGACCCTATGCATGTGTATTGGCGAGAAAATACGAAAAGATGACTAAGGACTTGTCACGCGTCCAAGCCCAGCGAAGATGTGCCCTGGGAACATGAGGGTGAAGAGTTCATATGAAGGAGCTTTATTCATAATATCGCAACATTTTGTATTAATAAAGTTTGGAGATGTATGGGAAAGGAAATGATCTAATAAAGTTTGAGGGGAGGGATTTGAATACAATGGTTTAAAGAAATAAGTGAAATGTAAACATGGTGTGATGATCATCCCCCTCGCCTGTCCAATCAGAAGTTAGTATCCTGTAAAATTGAAACATTAATGGGTGGTACATGGCTATAGAAAGGTATAATTGAGGTAGTTTAGTTAGTTAGTTAGCTTTTACGGGAGTCTTGCTGAAGCACGAAGCTGGGAGATTCTTTTGGCGGAAGCATTGCAGAGCTCGGGATGCTGTCGGTGCTGGGGTGGTGCTGATGCAGTGAGATGCTGATGAAGAAATTGAATGCAGAACCATCTAATTAACTTAATTGGGTTAGAAAGAAGATCGCGGAAGAACCACGAGGAGGAAGAGAGTGTCAGAGAGGGGTGCGACGCAGTCGTCGGTATTTAGAGAGGTGAAGTATCCTGTCCTGATTCCTGTCCTGAGGTCTTTGTCTCCTGATCTATCCCGGGGGACCCTTACCAGCCCTTTGACCAGGGTGTTGGTCTTCACACCATACTTGGTAAATATAAAATTCATCGTATTGATAGATGTTCTTCTCTCTCTGTCCTCTTCTTTCTGAGCATAGTTATTGTGTGGATCTGAATTGCTAAATGCCTAATTGAAACTTGATTGAATTGACACTCTTGCGAATGAGGGTGTTTGCACTGAAACGTTTGAGATGGTTCACACGCAACTAATTTAGATAAAGGTTTTAAAACTTCCCGAGTCTGTGATTATTTCCTTTAATCGAGAAATGTTTAAAAAGTTATGTTAAATATCACCATCAACTAATTCCAACTAATGGTCCATTGACCAGAGGAAAGAACTATTTGATCAGTGAAGAGGTTTAGTTGCGGAAAAGAAATAACTAGATCTTGGAGTATGAAAATCATAAACTAAGTTTTCTAGCGGTCTACTTGCTGTTTTTATGGAAGTAGTTATATGGGCCCAGGTGTGTATATGGTAGTGGAGTATCTGTTGTTAGTACACCGCTGGATCAGTTTTCTGGTAGCAGAGCTATGGTTATTATTGACTAGTTTGGTGATAAGTATAGGTTATTGATTATTTGATTTATGTTTAACAAAAAGAGTTAGTGTCCTTGTTTTATGTCGTCTGGAAAATTCCCGGGGAATGAATAGCGGGTGGCGATAGAAACCACACTGCAGTGAGGTTACTCGTCTGTTGGAATAACACTGAGAAGCTAGGTAGGGCTGGCAGTGTTAAGGTAGGGACTATTTTCTGTGTAAAAGTAAGAGTGATTGATAGCAAAGAGTTTGCTAGTGAAACTTTAGGCGTTATATCACCTAGAAAGGGTAACCTTGAAGGAGTAGCAGGTTCTTCTAAGCTAGATTGACAGCAAAAGGAGTTCGTTGGTGAAACTTTGGTCTCAAATTCCCAAAACGGGTGACATCGGAGGAGTAGCAGGTTCTCTGGAGCTTATGTGAAGAGTAAGCTGAAGGTTTTACTCGCAGTAGAAAGAAATAAACTATCCTTTGATTTAGCGGAACAGACAGAGTAGCGAATGTTTTTATGTCGTTAATAACAAAGAATTTTTAAAGAAAATAATTGAGAAATAACGTTTTCGTATTACCTTGTGAAGGGAGGGTCAGCTGCCGGAGTGGTACTGACGTCACAGTGAGCCGCGCTGGGATTGGTAGAAACAGCGGGCGTGTGACAGGAGCAGCTTTGTAAAGGAGGGGTCAGTAATAAGGAGCAGAACTGACGTCAGGAAAAGGCCGCGCTGGCATTGGTCAGATCACGGAGGTAAGCCTGATTTGCTTGGATAGCTAGTTAGAAGCTTCGCTAGGATTGGTGAAGAGAAAGATTGTATGCTGGATTTTGATTTGACTGTTGGTGCAAGACGTACAGGTAGAATATTTCAAGGGTTTACAGAATACAATTTCCTACATCGTTCTTCAAGGATGTATGGAGAGAAAAGAAAGATGTCATTTTTAAAGAAAATTAAGAATTTCTTTGTAAAGGATAAGCCTGTGTTGACTAGAGAGGGAATTCCTATTCCGCCGCCGAAGACACCAGCATTTTTTATGATGATGGAAAGAGGATATCATACTTGCGTGTGGTTGGAAAACTGGATAGAATATACGAAGGATGATGGTGTGTTAGCGTTTCCTAAGGATGGTACGTTTAATGGGAGGATTCTTCAGAATTTGAGATTGAAAATGAATGATTTGGAACCTAGACCTATGTTAACTCAATATGAGGCTTTGGAAGAATGGGAGACTGAGTCATATGAACGAGAGAAATGCAGAGGTGGAAGGTATAGAGGATTTTTTCCGAGATATTTGTTTGAGTCACGCGAAGGGCAGATGAAACAGTGGAGGAGAGCTATGGTATCAGAAGGATTATATCCAGTGTTAATGGCTGAGGAACAGTCTGGAGGAAAGTGTAAGGAGAAAAAGAAACATATGAATTCGGCAGGATATGGTGAATCAGATGAGTAGTTGTTAGAGGATATTTTAATTAAAAATCCACCACCGTATCAAGAAGCAGCTAGTAAGGTTACCCCAAGTGCACCAGTAATGGGAATGCCATTAACCCCCCAGATTCTACATGAAACGTCATATAACAGAGTGTTGCAGAATAATGAAAGAGAAGCTTTGAATAAAACTAGAGAAGAACTAGTTCAATAGATAAGTCAATTAAATTTGAATACTGAAGCCTTGACAGTACCAGTGACCATTGGTCCGGTAATCCCATTGTATGGAGATAATAAGATTTGCCAGAAACCACAACTTGTGACAGTTCCATTAAATAGTCCTAGAAAAGAAATAATAATTACAGATGATCAGGTTAGCGAAAGTGAGTCAATTATTTCATTAATGGATCTCCCTAATGTGGAACCTCTGACGGAAACTCCAAAGAGAGTTACGCCTATGAATTTGAGAGCAAGAAGACCTTTGGTTCCTGCTGGAACCGGAGGCGCAACACTAGTCACCTCTGAAGAAATAGAAAGGTGGGCTCAGGAAAGAGATAATCAGAACCCAATGCCAAGGATTTTAGATATCAGCAGATTGAAAGTGGAATTGGAAGAGATGATGACAGGATGTATGGGTACAGAAAGATTGAACGCTTACAATGATGAGGAGTTATTATTTTTATGTAAGAGTATAACCAGGAGAGCAAGAGTATTTCATGAGAGATTGACTGAAGTTGCTTCAGAGATTGGAATAGACATAGGGAAATCAAAGTTGTTACAGAAACCATATCGGGTGCACTTTACTGATAAAGATTTAGAAAGTGTAAATGCTACTGGAAAGAGACTACAGATTAAGGAATTAATGAACATTTTGCGAAAATGGGGAGACATTGATAAATGGAGAATTAGATGGATAAGAAAGAAAGAGGAAGTACAAGCGAGAGAAGCAGCAGCTGCATTTCCAGTAAGAGATTCAGGCAAGGTAGAAAAATTGTGTCCAATGAGAGAGGTTCCTGGAGGTGGATATGTTCATGTTCCTTGGAGTAGACAAGATATTTTGTCATTTACAAATGATTTTCCAAAGCTGAGAGAAAAACCAGTTGAATGGTACAAACAAGTAGAGAGATTTGTGAAGGTTTCGAAGGTTTTATTGAAAGACTTGGATGGTCTATTTGATATAGTGGTACCTGCTGATTTATGGACAGAATGTAAAATTACAATTAACTGGCCTAATGAGGAGTATGCTAGAGATGCAAAGACAGGAGCACCCTCGGAGGAGGTGATGAAAAAGTATCACCAAGTGATTACGTATTTGAAAGGGAAAATTCCTCCTAAAGAAACAGATTGGGTAAAAATAGATAGAACAACACAAGAACCAAATGACTCTGTACATGCGTACTTTGAGAGGTTGTTGCAGGTGTTTAAGCAGTATAGTGGTTTTGAGAATATCGGTGACAAGGATATGGGACATTTTGTGTATCGGTTTGTATATGGTTTGAAACCAGAAATCAGTCAGATGATACAGCAGCACATGTTGTGTTGGCAAAGCAAGACAGTGGATGAGATTTTAAAGTACGCAAAATATTGCGGAGATGACATTGAGGCCAGGCGTAGGAAGCTAAAGGAGAAAATGATGTGGGCACAAGTTAAATTGGCAGAACAGCAAGAAGAGAAAACAAATGACCAAAATAATAATCAAGTGAAAGAACAGAGTCAGAATAATCAAGGAGCGAATGGTAATAAATATAAGGGACGAATGGACAGAGAAGAAGCGAAAAAGAAGTTTCCTTGTCATGCGTGCGGAAAGCTTGGACATTGGAAGAACGAGTGTAAAAGTACTCAGAATAATAAGAGTAATAATGGGCCAAATCAAAATTTAATCCCACAGATGCAGAATGAAGTGCTTATAAATCAGCAGCAGCAGGTAGTTACTCCACAATATCAGGTGCCACCAGCTCCTATGCCAAATTTTGTGAAACATCAAAGTTTCAGTGCGAGCACCGGATTTCAAGGAGAAAGTGGTAAGAATAATAGAACAATTTCACAATATTTTTTACAGAATGATGAAGAACATTCAGATGCCGCACAATGACGGTGCCTGAGGGGGGAGGAAGAGGAGTGCGTGCTTGGCGCATCCTTGCCGGTAGATCAGTCAGGTCCATTTGTTGATGGGAGAGTAGAAGGTAAAGACATTACTTTCTTATTGGATACTGGTGCTACCAGGTCTACTGTGAGAACAGCAGACATCCCAAACCTACCCCTCTCGGGAGAATCAATCCACGTTGTAGGCATGTCTAACCAACAGATTAGAACCCGAATCACAAAATCAATGGAGGTACACATTGAAAACTTCAAAGAAATGCATCGGTTTGTAGTTTGCGATTCCAGTCCAGTAAATCTGTTGGGAAGAGATCTTTTGTGCAAGATGAATTGCACGATCTATTGTACACCGGATGGTGTCGCTTTCCAAACCCCTGATGAAGACGTGGTATACAAGATGATGCTGGCCTAACAGGGAACAGAAGTAGATTAAATGTTTTCACTAATAACTGAGAATGAATTACCAGAAGAGTTGAGAACCACAGTAAATCGAGAAGTGTGGGATTTTACAGGAAAAGACATTGGGCTAATGACAAATATAGACCCAGTTAAAGTGACAGTGAAAGAAGGTGCAGTGTATCCAAATACCTGACAGTACAAAATGAGTCCAGAAGTAAAAGCAGGAATTATTCCAGAAATTGAACGAGTAGTTAAACAAGGTATGTTAAAAGAAGTGATGGGTAGTCCCTGCAATTCGCCAATAATGGGACTGAAAAAGCTTAGCGGAAAGTACAGAATAGTGCAGGATTTACGGATAAATATTGTAGTGCCATGTTGTCCAATAGTGCCAAATCCAGCAGTGATCCTTTATCAGATACCCTGGAATGCAGGTTGGTTTACAGTAATTGATTTATGCCAAGCGTTCTTTTCAATTCCTTTGTACCCAGACAGCCAGTATCATTTTGTGTTTAAGTTTGAGGATCATATTTACGCATGGTGTCGAGTTCCTCAAGGACACACAGAGAGTCCTTCAATCTTTAATCAGATTTTGAAAAAGTGGTTGGAATCATTGGTTATGCCTGGAAAATCTGTTTTGGTCCAGTACATTGATGACCTGCTGGTGGCATCAAAAACATGAGAAGATTGTGTCACAGACACAATTGCATTGCTGAATCATTTGGCTGAAGTAGGACACGTGTCTCCAGAAAAGTTACAATTCTGTCAACGAGAAGTTAGATATTTAGGGCATAAAATAGAAAAAGGAGTTAGAAAAGTGACACCGGAAATAATAAAAATAATCAAAGAAATGCAATTGCCACAGACCCAAAGAGAAATGAGAATGTTTCTAGGAGTGGTTGGATACTGTAGGCAATGGATTAATGGTTTTTCGATGTTAGCAAAACCATTAATACAGATGATCCGGAAAAGAGCAAAAGATCCGATTGATTGAAATGATGACTGCATAGAGGCATCTGTGAAATTAAGAAACTGTTTGTGTGAGGCTCCTGCTTTGGGCATGCCTGATTATTCCAAAGATTTTGCTTTGTTCTGTTGTGAGAGAGAAAATTGTGCACTTTCAGTCTTAACACAGAGACATGGATTGAGTCGACGTCCAATGGCATATTTTTCAGCTACATTGGACCCAGTGGCTTCAGCATTGCCTGGCTGCTTAGAAGCAGTAGCTGCTACTTGTATGAGTCTGGAGCAAAGTGAGTCGATAGTGATGGGACATCCGGTAAAGGTTTTTGTTCCACACTCATTTGAGATTCTTTTGACAAGAACAAGAACACAGCATCTCACCCCTAGTCACTTGACTAAGTATGAAAGAGTGATTCTAGGAGCTGAGAACATGACTGTGAAAAGGTGTACGATCATGAACCCAGCTACCCTATTGCCAGACCCCTGTGATGAGGAAGTGAGAGATGAGAGTGATCATGATTGTTTGGATGTGTCTGAGTTATGCACGAAGCCCAGCCCGGACATAAAAGAGACACCTTTGAAAGAGGCTGACCATGAGTTATTTGTAGACGGTTCCTGCCTTAGGACACAAGAAGGAGGACTAAGTGCTGCATATGCTGTTTGTAAAATATCTGGGGTAATTGAAGCATCCTGTTTACCTGGGGTCAAGTCTGCACAAGTAGCTGAATTGGTTGCCTTAACAATGGCATGTAAAAAGGGGAAAAATTGGAGAGTAACCATATTCACGGACAGTCAATATGGGTTCGGGGTTGTGCATGACTTCGGCCAGCTCTGGATGCAGAGGGTATTTCTGACTTCTTCAGGATCCCCTATTCGAAACAGCAAAAATGTGAAGGATCTGTTGGAAGCATTACAATTGCCAAAAGAGATAGCAGTTGTAAAATGTGCCGCACATCAGTCAGGAAATGACTATGTGACTGCTGGCAATAATTATGCTGACCAAGTGGCCAAATACTGTGCCAAAAACACAGTGGCCATAAACCGAAAAATTGAAACGGGTGAAACCAGATGCCAACTTATGTATTTCTCAGTACCAGAAACATGGGATGAGATTAGACAATTGCAGGAAGAAGTTGAGGAAAAGGAAAAGGAAATTTGAATAAAGGCAGCTTGTACAAAAAGACCACATGATGAGGTATGGGTGTATTTAGATGAAAGACCAGTCCTGCCAGATTGTTTACTATCAAAAATGGCAAGAGTGTATCATGGAGCAACACACATAGGGAGATATTCAATGATCAGGCTATTCAGACAGAGGTGGCACAATCCGAAATTCAGGGTAGTCGCAGAAAGCCTTTGCCAAAGATGCTTAACCTGTCAGCAGCAAAAGCCAGGTAGAAAGACAGTGGTAAGCTGGGGAAAGATTGGAAAGGCAGAAGGACCCTTCACTAGATTACAGTTAGATTTTATTGAATTGCCCCCATGCAATGGACTGAAATATATACTTGTCATAGTATGCCTTTTCTCAAGATGGGTGGAAGCTTATCCCACTCGAAGAAATGACAGTCTTACAGTTGCAAAATTGTTGTTGAGGGAGTTAGTTCCGCAATTTGGTTTTCCAGTCACTTTGGAATCAGATAGTGGCCCTCATTTTAATAATGAAATAATTTGATTAATCTGTGCTGCATTTAACATTGAACAAAAACTGCACTGTGCTTATCGTCCAGAGGCTTCTGGAATTGTTGAGCAAATGAATGGCACAATCAAGTCAAGATTGGGAAAGGTGTCTGCATCCACAAAGCTGAAATGGCCAGATGCACTACCTCTTGTATTGATGGGTCTCAGAAGTATTCCAGACAGAAAAACAGGAATGAGCCCACATGAGATTCTCATGGGAAGAGCCATGAGACAGGCATTTATTCCTGGAAATAAACTAATGAGTATAACTGATGATCTGGTATTGGACTATTGCAAAGGATTGGCTGAAATGATGCGTTCTATCTCTCACCAGGTTGGAGAAGACGCAGTTGAAAGACAGCCAGACCAAGCACATGATTTGAATCCTGGAGATTGGGTGCTAGTGAAGAAACACGCAAGAAAGTCGTGCCTAGCACCAAGGTGGGACAGACCGCGGCAAGTCATACTAGTCACTACCACAGCAGTGAAGTGTGCAGGTTTGCCCAATTGGATTCATGCCAGCCATACCAGAAGAGTTCCGAGCCTATCAGAACAACAAGAGCAACCACTGACTGAACAGGCTGAAGCGTCAGGAGTTGTAAGCTGTGAAATTGAAGAATCTAGAGTAATAGATTCTGAAAGACAACCATATGACGAACAGCCAAGTACAAGTCAGGAAGACTGGATACCAGTGATAGAAATAATTGATGATGTCATTGAAACCAGAAGAAGAACAGAACTGAAAAGACAGGAAAGTAGTCAGGAAGAGACAGGGGAAGAAGAACACACTCAGGTGGAAAATAAAAAAGACTCACACGAACCTGAGGAGAGAAAAATAGAAGAACACGTTCAGGCAGAAGAGGAAAAGTTTGAATTAAGACCTGAACAGGACCAGATAGAGTTAGAAGAACAGGTTCAGGCAGAAGAAGAAAGGTTTGAAGTAAGACCTGAACAGGGTCAGATAGAATTAGAAGAACAAGCTCAGGAAGAAGAAGAACAAAATACGGTAGGACCTGAGCAGGTGGAAGTAAAAGAAGGTACAAACACAGAAAACAGAGAATCAGAACAGATTGTGCCTAGAATAAATGAAATAAAAAGAACTTTACAAGGAGATACAGAAGGTGAAAACGCAGTACAAATCAAAAGAGTCAGAAAGGGAGACAATTGGCCAACTGGAGTAAAGAAACTAAAATATCACTTGAGAAAATCTGAAAAGAGACCAGAACAAGTAAACGAAGTTACAAGTCAAACACAATCTAAACAAACTTTGGCAAAAATAACTCGAAGAAGTCCAAGATTGAGAAATATAAACAGGAGATACAAGGCTCCTGAATGGACGTACGTTATACTCGAGGAATTTGAATCCCTAGATCTGACTGATGAATCAGAAGAAATTCATATTGTCCAGATTGATGAAAGCAAATTGAGGCCTCCTTAAAAACGAAAAAGAAAAAGAAAAACTGACAAAGAAAAGATAAGAGAAAAGAAATTTTCTCAGGAGTAAAAATGACAGAAATTGAAGTGACCGGAAAACCAAAGTGTGGATTTAAAAGAAAGTGTTTTAGATTTTGTTTTTGTAGTATTTTATTAGCAGCATTAGTATGGTTATTCCTAACGGTAGGAGTACCTTTGTTAATGAAGACGAGTGACAAGAATAATACAGATACTAATGCTAAGGTGGATAGAATAAAAGAAACTGAAATAGAAATAGGGATAGAAGATGAAGCAAATTATCATAATGAATCAGACTATAATACATCCTCTAATGTGTTTATTAAATTGTTATTTCAATATGTTAGTACTATGGAGATTAATAACTGTTACGTGTGTATGAAGTTACCTCATCAGTATCAGAAGGAATGACGTATCACCATATACCTTTAACGTATGGTATGTCATGTAGTATTTTGTCAAGTTTATTTTATGCTACAGGGAGACTTCAATATTTTTATTCAGATATAGATGTAGTATTTTCTGAATTACCTATTAGAAAGAATATGAATCCAGTAGCTAGTAGTAAAAATGCACAATTTTTGGGTGAATTTTTCATAACAATGAGTTCAATAGATTTAGTTCAGGCACATAAAGATAATCTAACATGTACATTAAGAAAAGAAGAAAAAGATTTTTTGGATTTAGTAAAAGAAAGGAGACAGGATTTAATAAAGAAGGCAACTGAACAGAAAACCCATGTACCTCCATGGGTTGGGAAAGAGGGAATCTACGCAAGTGGCAAGGCTCATGCTGCGATGTCCCTGGATTTTGTGAAAAGGGGAAAATTCTGCCTCCATAGATTAAAGACAGATTATAACAATAATTACATTGGTTCCAGTGAATGTGAACACAACTTCCTAATTTTAGGAGGGTGGGGACTAAAAGGGTGGACTGATCCTGTATTTCCAGGAGTGTATTATGTTTGTGGGAGCAATGCCTATTATAGGTTACCTGCAAGATGGTACGGGAGTTGCTATTTTGGAATAGTTTTTCCAAAAATCTATCATGTAGATAAAATCAGTGGAACCAATGGAAATTCTAATGGTCTAACACTTAGAAGAAGAGCTAGTTTCTCTGAAATTGTAGGAGACATTTTTAGTGCATTGATACCCTCAGTTGGAGTCATTCTGAATTCACAGAAAATTTGTAAGTTATCAACCATAGTTAATCGTCTTTCTACAGACACTGCAGGAGGATTCTTAATGATTAACACAGAAATGGTTGCAATCAGGTCTATGGTTTTACAGAACTGTCTTGCTCTTGATATATTGTTAGCAAAAGAAGGTGGAGTCTGTGGCATGTTGAAAATTCAACATTGCTGCACTTATATTCCGGACAACAGCAGAGAAATTAAAGGATATATTGAAAACATTACAAGAATGCATAAAGACTTGACCCAACTGGAGGTTGAAAGTGTGTGGGGAAGACTAACAAAAAGTATAACATCAATAGGGAAATGGTTTGTTGGTTTTGGGAAGGGTTTTCTAGGTCAAATAATAATACCATTAGTTATGATAATAACAGTAGTGATGATAATAATGATTACATATAAGTGTTGTAGAAGAGGTAGGAAAGAGAAAGTACATTTTGAAAGAAAAGGAAAGGGACAGAAACGAAAAAGAAAATATGATGAAATACAGCTGAAAGAAATGAAAGGCAGATTATATAAGAAGATGAGAGATTTAGAAGGAAACGAGTTGATTGATGAAAAATTGAGAGGAGAAATAGAGAAAACTGAGAAGTGTTAAAGTTGGTATCTGGGATGGGATGGGTAATTTTGTGATGGCTTAAGATGCCATCAGAGAGAGGATTGATGGAGCAAGGACTCGTAAATGAGACTTGCTCGGAAGCAATCCTTTCGTTTTAACTCACTAACGAATTACTAACAACGTGTTTCTAGTTAATAAATCGCACTTAGAACAAGACACGCTGGACAAGGAAGCTTGCCTATGTGTTTACTAATGACAATGACATGAACGAAGGACTAAAAACGCACTTTAACAAGGGATCTTTACTGCGCATGCGTCTACTACATCTACGTAGTATGACGTACTAATACTAGGAGGGAAAATCTTGCGCCTGCGCAATAGACGATAAAATGGCCGCTTGAAAGCTCACATGCATGGCACCTGCTTAGCTGAAATAGAATATAAGTTTTATACTAACGCAAATGCAGAAAGGGTAATAATAAATTAAGTGGGTTAGAGTAGAGGTTGGTGGTGTACAGTGAAACCATTTATTTTTGAAAATAACATTTCTTCTTTTGACTTTATTATTAGTGCGCATTTGGGCCCTCTATACTTGTCTGAATCGAGCTGACTGTCTTGACCCTATGCATGCGTATTGGCGAGAAAATACGAAAAGATGACTAAGGACTTGTCACGCGTCCAAGCCCAGCGAAGATGTGCCCTGGGAACATGAGGGTGAAGAGTTCATATGAAGGAGCTTTATTCATAATATCGCAACATTTTGTATTAATAAAGTTTGGAGATGTATGGGAAAGGAAATGATTTAATAAAGTTTGAGGGGAGGGATTTAAATACAATGGTTTAAAGAAATAAGTGAAGTGTAAGCATGGTGTGACGATCATCCCCCCTCGCCTGTCCAATCAGAAGTTAGTATTCTGTAAAATTGAAACATTAATAGGTGGTACATGGCTATAGAAAGGTATAATTGAGGTAGTTTAGTTAGTTAGTTAGCTTTACGGGAGTCTTGCTGAAGCACGAGCTGGGAGATTCTTTTGGCGGAAGCATTGCAGAGCTCGGGATGCTGTCGTTGCTGGGGGTGGTGATGAAGAAATCGAATGCAGAACCATCTAATTAACTTAATTGGGTTAGAAAGAAGATCGCGGAAGAACCACGAGGAGGAAGAGAGTGTCAGAGAGGGGTGCAACGCAGTCGTCGGTATTTAGAGAGGTGAAGTATCCTGTCCTGATTCCTGTCCTGAGGTCTTTGTCTCCTGATCTATCCCTGGGGGACCCTTACCAGCCCTTTGGCCAGGGGGTTGGTCTTCACACCATACTTGGTAAATATAAAATTCATCGTATTGATAGATGTTCTTCTCTCTCTGTCCTCTTCGTTCTGAGCATAGTTATTGTGTGGATCTGAATTGCTAAATGCCTAATTGAAACTTGATTGAATTGACACTCTTGCGAATGAGGGTGTTTGTACTGACACGTTTGAGATGGTTCACACGCAACTAATTTAGATAAAGGTTTTAAAACTTCCCGAGTCTGTGATTATTTCATTTAATCGAGAAATGTTTAAAAAGTTATGTTAAATATCACCATCAACTAGTTCCAACTAATGGTCCATTGACCAGAGGAAAGAACTATTTGATCAGTGAAGAGGTTTAGTTGGGGAAAAGAAATACATGATCTTGGAGTATGAAAATCATAAACTAAGTTTTCCAGCGGTCTACTTGCTGTTTTTATGGAAGTAGTTATATGGGCCCAGGTGTGTATATGGTAGTGGAGTATCTGTTGTTAGTACACCACTGGATCACTCCTATCTACTCAAGCACAACCCGCTGATTCACACGGTCTCCACCAGATCCCAGATGCTCTTACTCATCTGTGGAGTACTCTAAAGATCCATCTTGTCTCCCATCATCTTCAAACTCAATATTGGATCACTACTAACTGATTACAGCAATGACATCTATTAATATGCCATTGGCATTACCCCAAGATGTCATCCTCCCCCACATTAGACATCCACAATATCAAGCACTTTCTGACCCACATCTGGAATTACATTTCCAGCACGTACCTCAAACTGAGCTCTACCACAAACAAATTCCTCCCATTACCCAACAACAATCCATAACTTGTCTCACGATATGGCTCGATGGCATGAAACTAGATGGATTTATCCTCAACACCAACCTCACCCTCAAGGAACACATCATTAAGAAAAATAAGATGGCCTGGTACTTGCTCTCCTTGATAGAGAAAATCAGAACATTCCTTCTACAAAGCAACTTCAGAACGTCCATTTAAGTCACCACTGGTCCCCTTCAAGGGCATCCTAGATGCTGCAGCATGCCTAATCAAGGACCAAATTCATCCCCGCCCAAATTGTGCACCACCAGCTCCCATACCGCGGTCAACCTCAAGCCCAACTGCACCATCTACTGGCATTTGTGAAGCTAAGCACACCCAGAGCCAGGATGCCATTGAAATGGAGATGCAAAAGTAGATGTTAATAAAACTAGGTTACAGGCTTGCTTCAATTATGCACCCGACATCTAGAAAAGCTCCATGTATCACTAAAGACTGCCCTTCTTCAATGTATTATCCAAGAGCTCAAAACTCACTCTTTGAAGATCACCACATTGTGATGCAGTAAATGGTGTTCCTCCCCTCTCAGAACCCAGCAACCTTACCAAATTCGTTTTCTGACTGTGTTTCTACTTTTAGCCCTGTGCAGCTTTCTGCTACTTTCGGGTAGGGTTGTGCCATATAAATACATTATATATACATGCATGCATAGGTACTGCAGGAACTACAATTACTCTACATAAGTCTGACACCATGGAAACAAAGGTCATTATTTAGCATGCATGTAGTAAATAAGAGGAAAGAGGGAGTGAGAAGAAAGGAGAAGAAACCATTACTTTCCATGGCTATTGAGCTAAGTGCATCAACCTTAGTGTGCGGGATTGCTAAGTGTGGTTGTGAGAGGTTTGTTATAGGAATTTAACCATCGCCGGTTATTAATATTCCTAAGGGGTTAATTGTGTTGGAGCATGGCTGAGTTAGTGTATGCTCGTAAGCATGCTTAAGGTGGGTTGTTTATGGCAAAGTAGTTGTCTAACCTGTCCCGGATGTGTCTAACTGGAGATTTCATTGGTGAATGTTGGATGGAGATATTGTCTGCGCCTCTAATTTGCGTGATCCAGTTAATCCAACATTTGAATGAGGCTTTGCGTGTGTCCTTCCAGTTGTTTAGGACTATTTTTATTGCTGATGTGAGCATTGTTTTGTATTACTGCTTCGTTCTGCCTGGTATCATTGCTTAGTATTGTTGTTTAGTTTATTTACTTATGTATCATTTTTGTATTATTTGTTCTTCCAAAAACCTTAATAAAATCTTTTGAAATAGAATATTTAGCATGCATACTTAAATGCATCATGCAACTGTGCAGTCCTGGTATTTCAGCAAACCATATGTTGCATTCCAAGGCATGTCGTTTCAATTTTTACATTGTATGTGTGTGCTTAAAAAATACCTGAATGAAAAGTAATCTTGGCTAAAGAGACAGGGCTGGATCAGAATACCACTCATAACGTCACTTACCGAGTTGACAAACAGAAATTCTATAATCAGATACTAGTTAAATACAAGATATTCTTAATACATTTATTGATTGATCACATGAAGTGTTCCATTTCCTTTAGCACTTCTCAAAGGAATATTTTAATAAACGAATGAAAGAAAAGTTCATGTTTACTGGAGTTGTGAAGAAAATGAAGATTGTACCACCATTTTCAAAATCGAGGCACTACATGAGTATTTAACTGTGCCAAAATATGTGTTAGTCCTCTTTCTAGAAGCATACCTCTAAGTAACAAATACTTTCTGGGAGAATTGCAGATTTTGTACGCAGTGGCACATAAATAGGTCAGTGACTTCAGTGGCTCACTTGCTGGCCCTTGTTGTGACCTTGAGGTCACCAGATGGAATTATGACAACAAAGACAACTTTGATTTTTACTCCAAAGGTGGTAAAAAGATGGTCTGTTTAAATTTCGAATCAATCTCCTACATCTGCAACTGTTCACACAATTTGCAAACCACATTAATATGGCCCAGAAAATTGTGAATCTGGATACAGCTAGGCTGTGTTTGAGCTAATGCTGCGCTGCCTGCCACTGAACACATGTAATACCACTCAAAATGTTTTGTGAATCAGACCCCACAAGCCTAATTTTAGTAACAAATGAACAAAGACAGGAGAGCTTTCTGTTAGTGCTTAAGCCAGAATCCATCTTTATTGTTCAGTTAGTAGTGCTACAATAGTAGTACTCAGATACTACAAAAACCTATTAACCAACTTATGTAAAGAGACCTCTGCCTCCCCCTATCCCACATTTTCTATGTGAAGATCTCCTTCCCCATTGTGGAGATCTCCTCACATGTGCACATAGGTTTTTGTAGTAAATGTGGGAGAGACAGCTGGAGCGTCTGGAAAATGCAAAGACACTGCAAAATGGGATGAATATGGGAGGCAAGGAGGGGTTAATGCAGGGGTTGAGGGAAGGATAAAAACCCACTCACAAAAGTGTAAGCCCATTGCTATGCTGGGATCAACAAAAAACTCATCAGAAGGCTTCAGACCATTCGGAACTCGGTGGCCAGAATCACTCTCAACCTCCCATGTCGCACTCACATCACCCTACACCTGAAGGAGTTCTAATGGTTTCCTTTCACAAACCAGCACAATTCAAACTCCACAACCACACTTTCAAGACACTAATTAACACTGGCCCAGCATACCTCAACAATTGCATCTGCTTTCACAAACCTTCCAGACACCGCTGCTTGTGCTCAAATGCCACGCATACAGAAAACCAGATATGGCAGTTAAACCTTCTACTACATCGCTATTAAAGCTATCTACACATTGGAGCCCCATCCTCACTTCTTGAATTCTGCAAAAAGCTGAAGACCTGGCTTTTCAAGTAGTCCTACTAGACCTTAGGTGTGCCTAAACTCATTTTTCTGCAACACCAGGATACCCTCCTGGGTGATTGTGATCTTTACAAATCTGCATAACATAACTATTCACAAATTCCACTTCTAAAGTTACTACATAGATAAAAGTCCCAAAACAATTGTAAATTTACTCCAATTCAGACCTGGAGTAAGTCGCTCATCACACATTGCCAAGCACTGAAACTGCAACACCCTTCAATAGAAAATAACGGAAATATGGACTTAAAATGAAATAATGTTACAATCATTTCTTCTTCTTTTGGCTGTTACAAAAATGATATACAAATTGCATTGATGTTACAACAATTATCTATAATTCCCCAAAAATGTTTTATTAAACATATTATAAAATATAAATGTAACTTTTAGTTTTTCATAAAAATAATGTGGATTGCTTACATACATATAATTTAAGTAATTTTTAATACTTAAATAAAATAAAAATTTAACAGTAGGTGGGATATTCCAATATATCTTTAAATAATTAGTTACATATATAAATTCATGAATTTTAATACATTTTTAAGATAATAGTGTTGTAACATAATTTTATATTTGGTCTAAGTTTAAAAAAAATACATTTATTTTGCATTAATATTTACCATTAAAACATTTTTACTAAATGTTTACTTTTCCCTGTACTTTACCATAGAGAGATCTCCACCTCGATGGTGTAGTTTTACAATCGTAAATTTGATTCCATACTGGGATTTCAGTGGGTAGGGACATGTAAGCGTACACTTTAAAGTAACTATACCCTTGGAAATGATGATTAGCCAAAAGTAATAAGTAAGTGTGATAGTTTAATAGTAAATTTGCATGAGTAAATTTATAAGTATAAATTTACCTTTGTGAATAGGGCCCTGTTTGTGCTTTGGACTGAATTTACAATATAGCATTTGAATTCTGGGCCACCGTAGTATTTGTGTGAGCTCGAAATGTATTGTTTAGCTGTATTAAAATTAAACAACCCTTATTCATGTTTCAAGGTATTGTAAACTCTTCTCAATATCTAGCATTCTTTCCAAACTAATAAACTGCTCATGTTAAGATGATGGGGTGTGCCATTTTAGCCTAATGAGACTTTACCTATTTCTGATGCCATTAAATTTAAACTGATGAGTGTAATTACAAGAAAAACATATATTTTAAATAGACAGGTTAATTTGCAAATGGTGTGAAACACAAATTTGAAAGGAAACGAAGATTAGTTTGTTCCATTTGTTTGAAAAAAACATTTAGCTCATTTTTTCCTTTCATCTCCCTAACCATCAGCATATCTGTAACTCATGCCCGAAAGCGAATCCTTATCTTTATCTTAATCCTCAGTCTAATCCTAATCATGATGGCCACCATTACCCTAACCCTAACTTTATCTACACCTCTAAATAACACTGCAATCCAAACTGTAATCCTACATGTAAGCCTAACTCTCAACTTAAACCTTGCTCTAACTTTCTTCATAATCCCAAACACACTGGGGTATATTTACAATGGAAGTGGTGGAGTGCGGCGTTAGCCTTCTTGGCTTAGCGCTGCACTCCGCCACTTTGGAAACGCAGGGCTGCACCCTATTTACAACAATACGGTGCAGCCCTGCATTTCCCCCTGTGCTGACACTAATTACAGCAGCCTAGCGCCAACGCAGGCACCCTTGCACCATAGTGCAAGGGAGCCTGCATTGTGGGAATGATTGTTTATGTGCAGGAAGGTCTCTTAATTAACAATTTGTAACTTCTGTGTGTGCTGCTTTGTGCTGACATATAGAAGTTGCAACTTGTCATTTTTAAAATGATTCTTTATGTGCAGGAAGGGACACTTTCTGGCACACAAAACATAATGCATGGCGTTTTGCTGTTTCTATGTGTGCTGCATAATACAGCACACATAGAAACAGCAAAAACGAGGAGAAATAAAGCATTTCTCCTCATTGCGCCTTTTTAAGACTATGGTTTTCTTTGTCTTAATTGCAGCACTGTCCCATATTTACGCCACCCATGTAAATATGGGGCAGCATCAAAATCAATGGGTGTTGCTGCAGAACACCCACTGCAACACCCATTGCCCACCCCTTTCACACTAAGTATAGCTTGAAAGGGTGCCTAATTTAAAAGGCAGCATTAAGCCACGTTAAGTGGCTTAACGATGCCTTGTAAATAAGGCGAAGCCTGTATCGCCACAGGAACGTCCTGAAAAGTGATGTTCTTGTGGCAATAGGGGCTTGCAAATATGCCCCACTGTTCCTCATTCTAACCCTAACTCACACTGCACCCCAAACCAAATCCCTCACACCAATCGTAACTATCACCTTGCCACTGATGCAGCACTGGTACCACTTATAATTATAATAAATGTATAGAATATAAATATAATTCTGACAGTGCCACCAGTCTCTGCAATAGGAAGTAGCCACATCTAGAATTGTCAAGTGTTTTTCCACAGTCAAAATGAAATGAATAGGGGTGTCGACTTGCATCAAGTGTAACATCAACAAGCATTGGTAAAGCTATTAGGTTTCAACAGTGTGACCTATAAGCTTTGCCAATGCTTTTTCCAACTTTGATACCTGGCACTATTAACATGCATCCACTGAAGCTATCTTGGACTGGGCATAAGACATTATAAATGCATTAAAAGATGGCTGCCATAGTGCTCATATCCAGAATCATCAACTTTGAATGCATTTTAATATTTTTTCAAATGACATTCAAAGGTGCCCCACATAGATGCATGTACATCTGTGGTATCCATCTTTGAATGCATTTTGGTTCATTTTAATAAATGGAATCTATTCAAATAAAACAAACCTATATTTTGGTGCTTAGCGCTCTTGTATTTGCATGTACTCTCGTAGGCTTCCATCTTGAAATGGTAAAACAAAATGTTAAGATTGCCACTTGTCAATAGCATGAGTGGCAGCAAAATGTGAATGAAAGAATTAAAAAGTAAATAAGAGGCCAGTGGGAGCAAGTGGTCGTTGTGTGGAGATGGAAAGACGTGAAGAAAAGAGAGTGGGGAAGCAGAGGGAGAAAATAGTACCTCAAAGCCACTGCAAAACAAGACCTGACATCAGCAGTGGAACGACACATCATCTAATGAGAGCACTGTGAAGCAGAAATGCTTCTGGGTGGGCCAAATATAGGAGTATGAAGAAAAGGCTTTGAATAAGCAGCATGGAAGTGAGATAGATAACAAAACCTTTCAGTCACGACCAAGGGGCTCACCCAAAACGTACACTGTATAATTTAGGTAATATGTTTGTGGAGGGCTTAAAAGCTCATCATTGATCACAAAATTAGATTTAAATCAGGAATAGTAATATCTAGTCTATATATTTCTAGAAAGGATTCATTTATTAATTACTCCATGGATCAGTTCTCCAATATGTTTTGCAACAGATCAACAGCAAACATACATGTAATGTATTGGACACAAATGTATTGGAGATAAACAGTCTTGCCAACAGACAGTGGCCTAGGCATAAAAAGCAAGCAGATATGGTCAGAAAACCATGTTCAGCGTGGGGTAACCTGATTGCTATCCAGATATTACTCATTTGCTGATTTACACGAAATGGATGAGGACCAGGACTTTATAAATACATTTTCGGCCTACTTGTGCCCTGGCTGCGTCCTGAAATGTTCTGCGCCACTATACTAGTAGAATCAGGGGTGTAACACAGGCCTCTGCAGCCCCTGCAGAACAAAAGGCCCACGAGCTCTTAGGGGCCCTAGTCCTTCAGAGGGGACCCATTCAGCCAATCAATATTTGTGAGATTCGGGAGGCCAAGAGGCCCTTCTACACATTCTGCAGGGGACCCCATCATTTTGCGTTATGCCACTGGGTAGAATGTGTTTACATACACACAGTAAAAACCAGAAACTCAGATTTCCCCCACATTCATTTTGCTGCTCTTATATCTTTCTCAAGCAGATTAAAATGATGTAAATTGAGTAAATGTACTCACATACGTTTTTATGTTAATCTGTACGGCTGAAGATATCTATAACATAGCAGGTATTACCATAGTGGTCTTGAATTCAAAATGGCTTTGTGTTTCCTGCTGTTCTAATTGAGGAATAGGTTAGAGTTACTGTGGCATTTAATACTGCGAATTTCATTAGTCATATTTCATGCACTGCTGTATGTCAGAGATTACAGCCTTATCTGTGGTGGGTTTTACTTTTTTAATAGTGCAGCATTCGGTTGCTAAGAACACATTTTATTTCAGCTCCAATATATTCATATTTATGGTATGAGACATTCGCAAGTTTTAGTTGAATGTCCTTTGTCGTTAATTGAAGCATTATTTCTGTAAAATATTACCCTTTTATAATGTATATTTTATTATTTGTTGACGTCATTAAACAATTTAAAATACTTATGATAGATATGTGAACTATGTGGTGAAAATAACAGGTAGCACCCTATGTAATAGGAAAAGTAAATAAACTAATACGCATTGTTGATTTTAGAGTTAATTTAGCAGTTGTAGTCAAATTTACTATCAGGGGATTAAAAGCCAAAGGTATCTACAGGCCACGATTATAAAAAGATACTAAATGTTAGATCTTTGGTGCAATAAAACGCGTAATGTATATTAGTGAAGCACTTTCTCTACTATGGAAATAAAGCAAATTAAATACTGAAGGAAAGGGTGAACTTTTGAATGTCACTGAACGTTCAACAAAGAACTTATCATACACGCTCTCAGAATCCTCTGCACGCATCAGCAAGTGTTTTTTCCAGCCTACCTGTTTTCATGTTTTCTTTTAATGTTATTTCTCGGTTTCAGATGTAAGCAGTTATTATGAGAGTGACCGAAGAAGGTACATACATGGTCGTTTGTGTTACCAACTGTAAGGTAAAAGAAGATCCACGCTTAGATGAATCTAGATCCACATTAGTGCTTGTAATAGAAGTGCATGATGAATTGTCTGTAAACAGTATTGCACACGTTCGTCATACCATGTTGAAAACAATGGGGGTCATTACGATGGCGGACGAAAAAGCCCTCTGACCGCCGTGGTTGCGGAATAAAAACGCCTACATGTTCCGCGGCAAAACCGGCAGTCACATTACGATGCAATGATAGGAAAATCGGACCGCGGCGGTCGGATTCCACAAAAATCCGCCCGCAACGTCTGGAAAACCAGAAAATCCGACCGCGGCGGACAGAAATGCTGCGGAAAGCACCAAAAATGCCGATCCACAAGCGGAATGTCCGCAAGTGAAATTATGATAAGATCGTGGAGCAAGCGGAACGATAAGTCTTTTCCGACCACTGAGGTCACGTGAAAAGATGAATGGCAGAGCTGGCGGAACGATCATTGCGTTCAGACTGCTGCGGTCGCACGGAAAGAAGAATGTCGGTCGAATGCAACCACACCATAAGGCCTCCAAGTGTGGCTGATTTTTTTCCGCTGCCTTCAAAAACATTTCACACCCCAATGACACACCCCCATGGCATTTAAAAAGATACAAATCCCAGGTCAACATAGAGAACACACCTGACATGAATACCCCATTTGGACACACCCACATAGCTGAGTATAAACCCAGCCCCTTCCTTGACCAGCATCCTTTGCACAACTCCAGAAGTGAAGGGCCAAACACCACAGCAGAAAGGAGAGGCAAATCATCACACATCACACCATCACAACCACCCACACCAACAACACCAACACTCACCTCACACATCTCCACTACCACCTTCCTACCTGCACTTGTCACCCATTTGCACATCACACACCATGTCACAGAAAAAAATGCCCAGATTCACAGACAATGAGTTGTCAGTGATGGTAGACAAGATAATCAGAGTAGAACCACATTTGTTTGGAAGCATGGTCCAACAGACACCACTAGTCAGAAAAAATCAAATGTGGGAAAGGATAGTCAACAAAGTCAATGCAGTAGGGACCGCCCTGCGCACACTGCGTGACATCAAGAAGAGGTGGCATGACCTCAAGACCAGGGTGAAATACCGTGCCAACAGGAACCATGAGGCGGCTCAGAAGACTGGCGGTGGCCCTCCCATTCCACCACTAAAATTCACTGAATGGGAGGAGAAGGTGTTTGTCATACTGCATCCAGAGAGTCTCACAGGAATAGTTGGGGGAGTGGAGGCTGGTAAGTACCAACAAATATATCCCCTCACACTGCCATGTACTGTCTTGCACAACTATAAAGTTACACTTCCTAGACCTAAATGCACTTACGTACAACACACTATTCCCAACACATGTCTCACATATCTACCATTTCCTTCCTCTGATTCACCTCAAAGGTAGCTAGCAAAATTTCCATGGGGGTATGTGTACAGGTAGCCAGCACTACAACTCC